>JAPERM010000045.1:0-94254 GCA_030411635.1 Fusarium sp. MBC 119 | reverse complement strand
AATTATATAAGTATTAGGTTATAATACCGCTGAGATAGAAAAAAACTATATTTTTTATTATTATTAAAGCTAGCTTTTTTATATTTAGAAGTTATAGAGCAAACCTTGAATAGCAGGGAATTCTATATAGAAATCGCTCACTGGGCTTTTCCAGACAATACTCTATCAGGTCCTAAAAGCATGCCCTGAACTCATTGATATTGTCAGCGCCGCTCGTCAGCAGTCAGATTCTGTACTCGCTGAGCCCTGGGACATTGCGGAACTTCGTTCGGCATTCCAAGAACTTTCAATTCAGAATTCTCTCCCGCTCAAGTTCTGCTTCTTTATCGACGGACTGGATGAGTATACCGCGGGCGGGCAACGCTACACTGGCACTTTTGAAGAGCTCCTCCTCCCATTGAGAGAACTTGCTTCATCCGGTTCGATCAAAATATGCGTCTCGAGTCGGCCTTGGGACGCGTTTGATAAGGAGTTTAGCAAAACCAAGTGGAAAATGCAGCTTGAGGATCTTACGAGGGAAGACATTAGGAGTTATGTGAAGGAAGAATTGGGTGCGGACCTACGATTTCGAGAGCTCTCTCAGAAAGACCCTAGATGCTCCCAGATACCAGATACCATCGTCCAAAGGGCACAAGGAGTGTTTCTTTGGGTTTATCTAGTTGTCAATTCCCTCAGACGCGGTCTTCTCAACGACGACAATTACTCTGATCTCCAGCAGAGACTGAATGAGCTTCCCGGCGATCTTCAAAAGTACTTCGAACACATGCTTCAGTCAATTGAGACCATTTATTGGGATAAAACTACAAGAATTTTCAGAACGGTCATCGCTGCACAACAATCGTTGCCCCTGCTTGGCTTTGACTTTCTTGACCAAGAGATGGATGATCCTGGATACGCCACGACAATGCGAACACGACCCTTATCGAACGAAGAGATCGGAGAAATTTGCCCACGATTGAATACACGGCTAAATGCCCGCTGTCGCGATTTGCTCTATGTCACCGACAACATCGGAGAAACTGGGATTTTCAGGTACCAAGTCGACTTTCTGCATCGGACCGTGAGAGATTTCTTCCTTGACACAGGGGTGATAGATGAGATCATTCAGCAAAGACCCACGCGGAGTTTTGACCCGAACTTGTCGTTATGTAAGATTATGCTGGGCTTGAACAAGATCATGGCTATCGATGAGACGACCTCGCAAGTTTACAACCAATTATTCATCCTTGCCGACAGTTTGATGTATTATGCTCGCATTGTGGAGGAGACACACACGAAGCTTGAGCAGGATGGAAAAGGTGACCAGAACCGCGAAGCTTTGACCGAAGTCTTTGGAATCCTAGACGAATTGGATCGATCGAACTCGGAACGACTAGGCCATCTCGGTCTTCACTGGACAAACAGAAAAGATCCCCCCAACGACTCATTCCAAGAGTGGCGAAAAAAGACTTTCCTAGCAGCTACGATACAGGCTAGGCTATCAATGTACGTCGAGGACCGGCTTCGGAAAAACCCTTCAGAACTTCGGCTAAAGGGTGGTCGCCCTCTCCTTGATTATGCACTCCGGCCGATGATGATCACGCCGCTGAAGATAAACGATCTAGAACAAGGCCCTGTCTTACCCATCGTGAAGCTTCTCTTAGATCTCAAGGCGGACCCGAATGCTGGTATCTATATCTATGATGGAAAGACTCCGTGGGAACTCTTCCTGAGGACCTGTTACCAACATGCTGAGGCTCATTTAGAGTCTGAGAACATAATAGACGACCTTGGAGCTACCATTCAACTTATGATCTCGCATGGTGCAAGGTCGCATGGCTCCTTTCAGGTTTCAGAGAGTATATCCGGCGAAATTACAGAAATCATCATGAGAATGGGCTTGCCGCCGTACCACGTCAATCAAATACAGGAACTTATCAAAGGCAGAGGCCAGGAGCCATCTTTCTTCTCACGCATTCTAGGATGGGGGTTTTGAAATGATGGCCTGAGAGGGCACAGATCACCATGGGAAACTTGTTTCATTTGTTTCTCATTAAAAGTGGTGTGATGCCCTGAGCACTCCACGTTGGCCTCGGCTGCTCGGATATCTCGGTCGGCGAGGGAAACAAATTTGCAGCTTCAGGTGGATCTTCAGAAAGAGAATGAGAGAATGCTTATAAATGGTCTGAGAACGTGTTGGTCGCTGTTACATACAGTCGCGTCTTAGGCTGATCTCGAGGGTAACATCCTTCCAATGGCTATTGACTTGTCAGCCTCTCCAAATTTACTATCTTGACTGCAAAGTACGTTAACAAGTACGTAATACAGGTGTTGCCGAAACTCCCAATTAAGAATCACCCAGGTATTGGAGCTACTTCTTGCATATCCCAGACTATGATACCTAAGATCTGCGCCCTAATTCTTGAGTTTACAGAGAGGTCAAGACTATCACACAGAAGAACATGGCGGCTCTGAGCGGATAGGAGCCGCCAGAAGAACATCGTCATTAGTCATTGTCTAAGTTAGCGTTTTGTCGGCAGTATTGGCCGGCGGCTCTGTGGGGATTCCACTACAGGCAAAACTTCCTATAACGGTTTAGTCCCAGGCCGGCATGTGTCAAGGGTGGATAGACTAGATTGCAGATTGTGCCGAAGCGACCTCCAGTCTCCAGTTACTGGCATACATATATCAAAGCTTTTCAGCTTCCTTATCTAGACTACTTGCTCGTAAGATATGTCACCAGCTTTAATGATGTCCCGGAACTTTGATACGCAATACTAGCAGGCAGCTTGAAGACATTGGCATAAACATACGATTTATGTTTGAACCGTTGCAATCTGGACATACAGGGCGTAGTCGGCATGGAAGAAGCTATTGTAATGTGGCCAAGGTAATCCGCTTTCTTGGCGTTCCGATTGGAGAAAGATCCCTTCAACTGTGCAGTTTCGAATGGAGACAATTTGCGTCTTGTCTTATCTTCCAACTAGGCAGCTCTGTGTATTCCGTCGGATGACATTGATTGAGGTGGGCAGCAAAGGCGAATATTCGTCTGATTATCATGCAAAGCGAAGATCGAACAGGGTAGATGAATCCCCCCAAGATCATGATGCCATGAGGTTTGCTTTGAGGCAGTGTTCCGGCCTCGGCTTGTCTCTATGTCCTGTTCATCGCCGCTCGGAAACTCCGAATTCTCCATTCAGATAGTAATGATGGAAGTGAGACGGCCTTGCCAAGTGCATCATCATAAACGAATAGCGGATGCAAACAAATCGACCAGTCCCAGAGATGAATGATGACCGTCTCAGTACAGCCACGACCAGAGGATGCGCCCCCATCATACGTGATCAATTCTTTGACAATGGCTATTATATATCTTTTCGACCCGTTGAAGATAAATAAATGTCTTATCGTCGAAATTCAATCATTACTCAACCATTACCCGAAACCCAAAGTCACAAAGCCACAAAAAGCGCCGAAGTGAACTCAAAACCTGGTCCGAGTGTATAAGAGGGTCAGGCCAAATGGCGTAACTAACAAAGGGGGATTGGCCGGCGGCGGCTTTTGGGAAAATAGCGCATGGCGTAAAATGTCTTTTCAGAACACGGCCATGGCTCTCGGCCAAAAAAACATGGGTTCAACTCCACACCGGGATAATCATTAGCTAATAGCTTGGCTCGGAAACCGTCGGCGTAATAACATCTATATACCATCATGAAATTTTTACGTACAAACTTGGCCGCAATCATCAGCTTGTTACTCACGACAACACGGGGGCACGGGTCAGCTATCTTGCAATCTCCATGGGGGTGGATTTTCCCCAGCTTGGAGAGTGAGGAGTCCGCCCCCGGAATACTGGGGTAGCTTGGCATTCGGGTTTATATACTTGAACAGCCTCGATGGACTTGTGTTTCTGTTTTGACAGCAGCGTCCATCGACCCGACTCTGTTTCAATTCCTCCCTCATCAATCTTTTACCGACCAAGGGGCAGGATCTCTCAATATGGGTTTCGGCAAGGAAGAACATGCTACTCCGGCAAACGGACAAGACTCTACCCTTGATTCTGATCAAATCGCCCAAATCGACGACTCTTACGACCAAGCGATCGGCACCGTCACCGACTTTGAAAAACAGAAGACTGCAGAAGGAGAGGCTCACTTCCGCCGACTGGGCTGGAAGCGCTTGGCAGTTATCCTCATCGTAGAGGCCATTGGTCTCGGTACCTTCAGTCTCCCAGGCGCGTTTGCAACGCTTGGTGTTGTCGCTGGAACTATATCCAGCATTGTCCTTGGCTTCATCGCTATCTACACCGCGTGGATTATCGGAAAGATCAAGGTCCTATACCCTGCTGTTCAACATTATGGAGACATTGGTGGATTGCTCATGGGTCGTTTTGGAGAAGAGTTGTTCGGTGGGATGTATGTGCTTCAGCTGGTTCTGATCACATCATCTTTCATCCTTACCGGCACCATCGCTTTCAATGTTCTGGCAGATGAGGGCGTTTGCGGTCTTATCTTCAGCGCAGTCTCAGGCTTTTTACTCTTCGCCCTGGCTATCATGCCATCATTTGCAGAAGCCGCTATCTTGGGTTACATCGATCTGGTGTGCGTCATGACAGCCATCGGTATCACTGTCATCGCATCTGGAGTGGATGCTGCCAACAAGCCCGGTGGTCTAGCTGCTTCCGACTGGTCGGCTTGGCCGGATCCTGATGCCACCTTCAAAGACGGCATGGTGGCTATTTGCAACATCATCTTTGCATACTGCTTTGCCATGTACATGACACCTTTCATGTCGGAGATGCACACGCCCGAAGACTTTATGAAGTCGGTTTGGACGCTTGGCACCGTTGAAATCGTTATTTATACCCTCGTTGGCAACCTCGTCTATGTCTTCGTTGGCAAAAGCGTCGCAAGCCCGGCACTCGAGTCCCTCCCTGGTGTTTTGCCCAAGGTAGCCTTTGGCATAGCACTTCCCATGATCTTCATCTCGGGTGCTATCGGTAACACAGTCACCGCTCGATACGTTCATCTCCGATTTTATAAGAACTCGATCGTTCGCTTTATCAATACTCCGAAGGGATGGATCACCTGGCTTCTCACTCTGGCTTGCATCACTATTATCGCATGGATATTGGGTGAAGCTATTCCTTTCTTCAATGACCTGCTGTCTCTAAGCTCAGCGCTTTTTGTGTCTGGTTTCATTCTATATTTCCCAGCAGTCATGTGGTACAAGCTCATCTGTGAGGGTCACTGGTATGCCAGAGACAACATTTTACATGCAATTGCCAACCTTTTTGTTTTCGTTTTTGGACTGTTTGTTCTTGTCGGGGGAACTTATGCAACAGCCTTGGATATCGTAAGTTTTCCGCACACTGAACATTAATTGACTCATACTTACGGACCTCACAGCAACATCATTATGACATCGGTGCTTTCCGTACACCCTTTTCGTGCGAAGCTTGAGCGTTCACAACGAAGACGGGAACGTGGATTTTTGTGTCCTACTACGATGTCCCTTACTATGGCTAGCCCAGCGTGCCGAGGATATTTAGAAGTTCCTTTCCGTCTCTTGAATTTACACTATTAGCAGAATTCCTGATTGCCCATACTCGATAGAAACAATGTCATATGAATCTAAATGTTTACATTCTGAATAATTATTTGTAATCTGCCAACCGCCCGGCCGTCTTCCAAGTCCCAACTGAGTTACTCGGTGTGGATGGTGTTATTGTGTCTCCATGTACGAGGGCATCGGAACCAGAGCCCTGATAGTGGTCACTCATTCAAGTATCAATTTCTCAACTACTGTAAGAGATACCAGATGGGATGGCTCCACAGCTTCAAGCGCGCTACCAATCGCAACGCCACGCAGCAGATCTCCTATTCAGTATTAGTCTAAGTGGATATGAGGAAATGGCTGCCACTCTCTTAGCAGTCTGGGTAAATGCGAGGATGAATACCGGAATTAACGTCAATTACTATCGCGAATGATCTCCAAACAGGGTATCGCCCCCCAACCCTCAGCCTCTATCGGTAAATCTTTAGATTACACATCCAATCTCGGAGACAACTAGGCGAAGTATCATTCCCTCCATTCTTGCAGAACTATCCAAGGCCGAGTAGTCTTTGAAAACTGCTGCCCTGGTTGGTCTATTGCCACACGGTGTTATTCGCAATTGTAACACTCCTTTTTCTAAATTCCGGCCTTCAGATATCCGTGATCCCAACACAAGCAAGCACCATCTTGAACGGATTTAAACCCTTCCAAAATGTCTATGACATACGAAGACTGCCGTGCCCCGCGGGTAGCCCGTCCGACGCCCGATACTGCAGACAATGTTCTACAACAATTCAAGATGGCTGATCGAGTGTGCATCATCACTGGGGCAAGTCGCGGTATTGGCCTCGCTGTAGCAGAAGGACTCGCCGAAGCTGGAGCACACATTGTTCTGGTTTATTCTTCTCACAATCCGTCCATGGGTGACAAAGCTTCAGCCCTAGCTCAGCGTCATGGCGTCAAGGTACTCAATATAAGATGCGATGTCACTGATTTTGTAGCCTTGGAAAGGCTTGTACTTCGCGTTTACGAAGAGTTGGGTAAAGTTGACGTCTTCATCGCCAATGCTGGAATATGTGACCCAAAACCCATTCTGGAACAGTCTCTCGATGACTATCACGCGCAGATGAACGTCAATGTCCATGGCGTCGTGCACTGCGCTAAGGCTGTTGGGCCTATTTTCGAGAAGCAAGGGTTCGGCAACTTTATCATCACGGCCAGTATCAGTGGAAGTGTTGTTACAGTTCCCTTGGACCATAGCGTCTACAATACTACTAAAGCCGCTGTAATCCATTTGGGCAGAAGTTTGGCTCGTGAGTGGCGAGGGTTTGCTCGAGTCAATATGGTGTCACCCGGTTGGATCGATACCGAGATGAGCAACGACCTGCCGTCTGTCAATGAAGCGAACCGTATGGCTGTCTTGGGGCGCTTAGGTATTATTCCAGACTTTGTTGTGGAAAGCGAAGGTGCTAACACCTCGATCAGGACATGTTAGAGAAATGAAGGGAGCTTATCTTTATCTGGCAAGCGATGCGAGCTCCTTTGTCACTGGCGCGGAGATCACGGTCGACGGAGGATACACTTTGCCTTGAGCTTTCAAGCAGTCAGATTCTGTGGAGACGACCTGTTGCTTCATCATCTCAGTAGTATAGTGAGCACATATTGGCTAAACAATGGCTTATCTGATGGGTGCTATAAAGCCAGAGAGGCTTGTCTAAGATTCCTGTGGGGTTAGTAAGGACTAGGCCAGCGTGTAGCGCCAGAAATGAATTTAGTTCTGATATCGTCAGTAACTAAGCATTGTCTTGCAAAACCAAAACAAACTTAGTACATCAGGAAAATGTATGAACGGTTGCGGTACCAGCACGACAGCAAGCTTCAGGGTGATTGAAAAAATAATCATTTTAATTTAGTATATCGGCTTTGATAACATGCCCATCATATACCTTCATCTACAGCTTGCTCTTGGTTTCAATACCGAGTTCCTTCTTCCAGCCCTCCACACGCGACTCAGTCAGGAGCATCGACCGGGGGTAACAAGCTGGTAATTCCTCACCGAGGATGAGATGTGCCAGCATCTGCGCAGATCTGAACGCCCTCACCATGCCAATACCCTGGTAAGCGGCACAAACCCATTGGTGCTTTCGATCGGGGAACGGAAGACGTCCAACAAATGGGTTTCCGTCAAGAGTGAAGCCGACCGCTCCACTCCATTGATGTGTTGCTTTGATATCCTTGGTGCCAAAGTCAAAAATCTGAGGCGTGACTGAACGTAGGTGGACATGAGGTAAAAAGTCCACTGTGCTATCATCAGATGTCGCTCGACGTCCTGTACTGGCACGTCCGACAATGAAAGCCCCGTCTGGTCGCTGCATCATATAATCATAGTCTTTCTCACCGTACCTCAACCACCAAGACTTTGCAGGGCGCATCTTGATAGGATTGGTTTGTTGCCGTTGAACGTTGGCTCGCACGGGTGAGACGAAGGGTCTAAGTTCAGGGACCAGGTGGCCTATCCAACAGTTTGTAGCATGAACCACGATGGGAGCCTTGATTTGACCTCGGTCTGTGACGATCGTGGCATTGTCTTTTCCTTCGGTGATAGAGGTGACGACGGTGTTGGTTTGAATATGCAAGTCATTCTTGTCCACAAGGCTCTGCAATAAGGTAGTGACCAGCTTGTATGGCCACGTAGACGCTGCTCGGGTACCAATGGCCCCAACGCATCCATCTGGAACGTCATGTGCCTTGAGATCTGACTTGGACGTGTGAATAGAGTATCGATCTCCCAGTGACGGTGCCTCCCTCTTCATATCCTCTACAGCATCACATGCGCGCTGGAATACTTTGGGGTCATAGTAGATATCCAGCCCCTCCAGAAGATTGAAGTCACACTCAATGCCATTATCTCGAATAAATGCGATCATCTCATCGACGTGTGAATGCTCGTACTCCATAATCTGGATAGCTTCCTTGGTACCGAACTGTAACTTGCGGTCAAACCACGCACCAGGGCTCATAGGCTTGCAGTGTCCGCCATTGCGCCCTGTCGCACCTGAACAGACATCACGAGCCTCCAAGAGCACAATCTTGAGGTTCTGGTTTGAGGACTTTGCGTAGAGTGTGCGAGCAAGACTGGCCGCTGTCATGCCCGAGCCGATGATGACAACATCGGCAGAGTCAAGCCAAGGTGACTGAAGCTTGGCAATAGGCGCCGGCTCAGTCAGCCAGTAGGATGTAATGGAGTTCTTCGCAGGAAACTCTGGGTCAATAATGCCCTTTTCGTAGATGCCATCTGGTGAGTTGGACATGGTGTGTATGGCTGATGCAGTGCAGAAGGGGAGAAAGATAGGAAATTGAGACGCCGCGTCAATCGAACCAGCTTGTGATCAGGTCGTATTATGGTCAAAGATACAGTATGTTTCGGCCCGGGCATTTGACTGCAAGGATTCTTGAGAGTGCCTCGTCTGCATGTAGCGCCATGTGTGGACGAATCGGACTCAGCTACAGCGGAGTGTGTTGGGTCACTTGATGTACGTACGTTTTAGAGCTCTGCGGGGATCTTCGGCTTTTCCTATTCCAGAAGTTTATAGCGATGCGTGGCTGTAGGCTAGTCTCAAAAATGCATGGATCTGCAGACTATCTTATCTGTTAAAGCTCGCCACGACCTTCCCCAAGTAACAAGCGCTACCCGAAGCTACCCAAACTTGGCTATCGTCGTTGGTTCTCTCGGTTCAATGTTGCCCACGTCCTTGGTACGTCTTATTCTACATGGAATTCTTATCGCTTCCGTTGAAAAAAACAAATTACCAAGCATTATCACGTTGGAGACCATGAAATGTTGGGAAAGTCCACCCAGAATCATTCACCCAATAGTATCAAGGTCAAGCTGTCGCTGATGTCGTTCAGTTCAACTTACATGGACAAGACGTTTCATGAGCATATAAAATGGATAGCCACATCAAAGCTATGATTGCTATTGAGGTCTGTGACACGTAGCAGTACGCAGAAACAATGCGCAGTATTTTCCTGAACTCAATATCTCTCGAGGACAGAGCAAGAGCATGGGCCTAACACAAACAAGAGAGCCACATCTTCAGAGTTCAGACATCAAACCTGGATCACATCCTGTTCATACAGTTCACCAAAGGCCAATGGTTTAGTTCTCCTCGTCCTCCACTCCCACATGATGCTCATGCTCAGTGCCGATAACATTCGGCCCTTGGTAATTCTTATGGCCCCACACCCAGTACCATACTACAGCAACCATAACGGAACCGGCAAAAACCACACTGGCATAATTGGCAGTTCCCGCAGTAACCGGAAGATAAGAAGGCATGCAAAATAAAGGAATGGCAAGGGCAGACCAGCCTATAAGAGTGATATCAGCAAAGCTTTGCGCAAGAAACAAACAGTGGACGAACTTACAAATAGCCACAACATTGCAAAAGGCTCCAATCCCATCAAGATAAAATGCACCACGTTTAACGTGTTCGCGACGACCAAGAAGGGACATAGTTATGGGCGCGGCATAGCTAAGAGTAAGGAATATAACTCCAGCCGATGAGAAGGAGTTAAAAGCAGTGACAGACCCAAAATAGATAGCACCAACTACGATCTGGATAATCATGCTAAGCATCATAGCATTGAGCGGAATCTGGGTTGTACTATTAATCTTTCGCCACCATTGAGAGCCGGGAATAGCGCCGTCACGAGAAAAGGCCCAAGTACAGCGTGAGGCGGCAGTCGTGCAGCCTATACCACAGATGATTGCGAGAACCATTAGTGGTATCAAGAGGGCAAAGGCAGCACCTGAGCTACCTACCGCTGATTTGATGATAATAGGAGTAGGCTGAGCGGCAGCAATCAGGTTGGTCAGATCGGGAAGAACGAAAGCGAGCGAGATAAGGAATAAGAGTCCTGCAATGGTATTGAGAACAATAGTTCCCACGATGGCCTTCGGTACCTGCGTAGCTGGGTATTTTACTTCCTCACACATGCTGTAGGCCATAAGTAACCTTGTTTGCCAGGAATATTGAAAGGGAACTTACGAAAGGATCATGCCGGTCGACGAGGTCGCGTAAGCTGCGTGTAATAACCCAACGCAGAACGCCCAGCCATCAGGCCAGCCCGAGAGAGGTTCGAAGTCACCAAATACGTAACTTGCTGAGTGTCTGCCTCCCTTTGCCAACGCCAGTGTACACACCACGATGGCGAGTAATCCAGCAAAGGTCCAAACAATAGCGAATGTCTATAGCATGAAAGTCAGTGCTTCCCCTTTGGCAAGGATTAAGAGATACTCACGTCGAGCAACGGGAGCCATTTGTTACCCATTGACGAAACAGCGTTACAGAACAGGGTGAGTGCCACAAATATGAGGTAAACCTGGTATGTCTCTGCTTGAAAGATGCCGACTCCTGGCGAAGACTCGAAAACGTTTATGCAACCAACAATGAAGAGCGTTGTTCCAAATTGCACGGCCAGCGTGATGAGGATGTTTCCGAGTACATAACACCAGCCGCAGATCCATGCTGCAAGCTTCCTCCATCTGACCGAAGAGAGCATAAAGGTCTGGTAATACACGCCTCCAGCAGTAGGGTACACGCTGGTGATCTCGGCGAGTGAGACGGCCACACAGAGTACAATCAACGAGACGACCAGCCAACCCCAGATCATGGTAGATGGTCCACCGTTAATAAGAGGGTAAAAGAGACTTGTAGCCAAACCATATGGGATTGAAGCCAAGACAAACGACATAAACGCTACTTGAAACGTAGAACGATTTCTGAGGAGCTCCGAGTCAAAGACTGCCACCTCAACAGACTGGCCCGCGATGGCGTTTTCAGTCTCTTCAGGGTTGGGCTGCGTCTCATGCTTGGTTAAAGACCCGTGTTTGTATCGTTTGTCCGATCTGCTCTCTTTCGGCAAGCTTGTGGACGTAAAGGAAGTCATGTTGGTGTATGCGGAGAAAGATATTGTAGGATGGATTATAGTCAACTTGCATGATCTTGAAATGCAGTCAATAATGTCAAATTAAGTTGTTTTTATTGTATGAGAGCGTCGGCAGGTCATGGCCCAAAACGGACCTTGGTGGTCTAGCCCATTGTACTAAAATGTTGGTATCCGGGGTAAATTAACTTTCGCATCAAATTACCAGAAACATAGACCAACATCCGAGGAGTAGTGATGTCCCCTTCCCAAAGCTCAGCCTCACACCCTAACCTTTCCATCAATCCATCCTTCAGGAAGAGGCACTGATAAGCCAAGAAGCTTGGGCCAATTTCCCCCCTTGGGGATCGCCCCAGACTACCGACAAAAACATGGGGAAGCTGGACCAAGACCCCTGTCTGAGACCACCTTTGGATAAGCGATCGTTAATGTAGTTCAGACTATTGGTCCTCATGACCAGGTTATCAATTTCGGTCTGGATATCTCCAGGTCATGGTCTGTGCGACATTAATGAGGTTTGCCGAGGAGTCTTGGCACAAGCCATACTAGGCCGTCGTCATAATTCAGAACTTGTCAGTCGCTACAGCCAATGAAAGCTTATCGTTGACAGGATGTATCAGGGGAAATGGCGAGGGATAGCAAGCTTTAAATAGCCAAAACGGGCAGTTCACCGCGGTTCGGCATCAACGCACAAGTTGGGAATAGTCTTCCCCGCCTCTTATCTCCTTTGCCGGGTCGAATCAGATCGAGTTTAATGCAAAGGCGTTGCCACATTGTGGTCACTCTACTGTGTGTACTTTCCGAATCGAGTAGTCAAGGCTCTTAGACAAGGTGCGCATCTGACTTCTGAGGCCTTTGACTTCAGAGATCTGTTGGAGTACATAAACATGAGTTTCTCTTACCAGTCCCAACTCCCCTCACATTCATATCAGCATTCCCTGCAATCTTGATACTTGAATTCAACTCCATCTCTCTCAATACTCTACAATGGCAGCAGTTCAGACTCCCCCTGTTCCTCAGGACTTTACCACTCCAGTCAAGAACGGATTGAATGGAGTGACCCAGCCTAACGAAGTCCTAGAGGGTAACTTCCCTGCATCATGGTACACTCAGCAAGGGTTCTACGAGTTTGAACGTAGGGCTATCTTCTCCAAGCATTGGCTCCTCATGACACATCGCATTCGCCTGCCAGAGCCTGGTAGCTTTCTTCGCTTTGAGCTAGCAGGGTTTGACTTCTTTTTGATCAAAGACAAGAAGAATGAGATTCATGCTTTCCACAACATCTGCCGCCACCGAGCATACCCTATTCTCGAGGACAAGGATGGCAGGCAGGGGAAGAAGTCAATCCTTAGCTGCGGATACCATGGTTAGTGTTCCGACTTCTAACATCATCCGTTCAGTATACTAATGTGGCCCTAGGCTGGTCCTATGGTCTATCGGGTAACTTGGCCAAAGCTCCTAAGTTCGAAGAGGTCGAGGGCTTCAAAAAGGAAGATTACAGTCTATTCAGTATCCACACCCACGTTGATAAAACCGGTTTTATCTGGGTCAATTTCGATGCATCCGACAATCCGGTACCTTGGGAGGAAATGAACGGCGGTACGGATGAGCAACCACGGTACAACAACTTCAACATCGACAACTACGTGTACGAGAGGACCTGGACTACAAACGGCAGATACAACTGGAAGTTGGTTGGCGAGAACTACAACGAGGTGAGCCGATGGGAGTTTAGAAAGAGTGAACCAGGACTGACGCGGTCGATAGTGCTACCACTGTACTGCTAGCCACCCCGGCATTCGCAAGATCACCAACCTCGATCGCTATGCTGTCGAACCTAAGAAGGGCCGCATGGAACATACTCCTCCAAACAGGGATGACATCAAGCCCGAAGATGTTAAGTTCTTCGGCAACGGTGCTTTTACGTTCAACTATCCCAACACATCTGTCAACTTCTCGACTCCATACTTTTTTATTATGCGTGTGGTACCCAAGACTGCCACGACAGTCAGCACGGAATACGAGGTCTACCGTAATCCCGAGTCTGATATCGAGACATTCAACAAAGCAGCCGAGTTCTTTGAAGGCATTGAGCTCGAAGACTATGATCTCATGAATGGCGTGCAAGCAAACCTGAACAACAACGTTTTCGTTAATGGTCCTCTACACAAATCCCGCGAGAGTGGCATCTTTGCTTTCAAGAGGCTCGTGCAGAAGCATCTCCAAGAGCATCGCGAAATGGAAGCTGCCATGGGTTGTCAAGTGCATCCTGCGCGAAGGAACCAACAGCTGTACAAGACTATTAGCGACGAGGAAAAGTTCTGTGGAGACGTGTGCGCCTGCAGAGATGCATCTCAGAGCGCGAGTAATGGAACAAACCCTGTAGGAGCATAAGACTTGTACTAGCAATAAGTAAACGGTTGAAATATCAATGGAATCTCGATTTACACCTATTCTCCATCACATGGCACTTGACTTTGACATTTGCTGCGCATCAGATCACAAGTAGCTTTCACCTATGATGAACAATTGAAGTAACTTTATTGACGCATGGTAGCCTTGGCTGATAGATGATTCAGTATGTGGCTATCTAACCATACGCCATGTAAGACTTGGGCTGCTTGCCGAACCCCCGTGATAAACCCCCGCGACTCAATTAGGTGGAGGTAATTGATAAGTGATGAGCAAGACTAGTCCATATATGGTAATTCATACCGGTCACCACACCACTACAGATAACAAATTCGCGGGGTAAACTTAGATATGCTACAAGAATCTCAACTATTCCTTGATAGTGAGATTAGAGGCGATAGCTTACCCCGCAAATAGGGCATATGAAGTAGATAAAATGTATTGCTCTTTGCAACTGACCCAGATTAACAATGTGATAGCATGTTCCCTGCCTTCTCCTACGATGCCTCCAACAAAGACCATACCAAAGCCGTACTCTAGGCGACCCGTACAGAAATCGTTTTTCGGATGTGCCCGATGCAAAGCAAGAAAGGTGAACAGTTGTCTGTGCAGGCCCACTCGGAAGAAAAGCACGCTGACATCACTGACACAGATCAAGTGTGACGAAAAGAAACCTTCTTGTACACAATGCGGTGCCAAAAGGATAACTTGTCCCGGCTATCCTTTACAACCTCGACTTCGCTGGTCGAGAAAACACGAGATTCTCGAATCGGATCAATTTGTGTCAACGAATCGAGCACAATCACAGCCTGGAACCGAACAACGCGAATCAATAACCTCTCCAACATCGCCTCTAGGTAAACCCCAAGAAGATAGCCAGAACAACGATCGGATTGAGTCGGCCAAAAGTGGGCGAATTCACAAGTCCAACGCTTCTAGCTCCATCTCAAATGATGAGAGGCATGTTTCTTCTCTGGAACGCAATCCTTCAATTAATGTCCCTGGTGTACTGTCTCAAACGGATGACCTCCCAGTGGAATGGGAATGGGGTGCTGATCTTCTCCATGCCTTCTTGGCACCTGACGATCATGCATCACTCTTTTTCCATCATCCATCTTCCACGTCAGAGAGCTCCCATCCAAGTCCTACGTCTAGCCTTCATCTGCAACAGGAGACGAGCCCGAGCAATGAGGCGGAGCAAGACAGTACAATGCCTGGGACATGCGATGAGCTTTTCACGTTTGAGGCCGAGGATAACAACTCCATCTCGCAACTTCAAGTCTCAAATTGTGATTTCACAACTCCGGAGAGTCTCAACGGTGACGGGAAACGGATACAATTCCAGATGACTCCCCAGTTGGCCCACGTACCAGGGGAGCTTGTGGCATTTTACTTCAGCGTTGTCTGTCCAATTCTGTCGACATTCGATTCAGAACACAATTTCTTTCGTTCATTTATTGTTCAACGATGGCAGGCTTCGCCTCTGATATTCCACACAATTCAAAGCATGGCAGCAGCTAAGCTCGTCTGGCTCATACCAGACATGAAAGCTCATGCCTTTCACTACCGGTCTATAGCCCTCAACACGCTTGATGCCACTCTGACCAAAAGTGCGCGCTGGGATACGGAAATACTCTTTGCCGTCCTGATGTTGGGCATTAGCTCGTGCTGGTTCGACATCTCGGATCAAGGCTTCGTTTACCTGGAAGCTGTTCAGCAAGCTATCTTCAACGACAAGGTTGATTACATGGATGGCTGCCCCCCTGTAACCTTCTTCAAAGATGCTCTCACTTACTGGGAGATGATATCCTCTGTTGTAAATGACAGGGTAACGTTTCACGATTATTCAAAGGCAAAACCTCCTCGGCAAGAGCTTAGGGTCCAGAACCGCAGGGCGTCTGTGACCAGCCCACCACGAGTCAGTCCGCATCCATGGACCGGTGTTGCTGCAGAGCCACAGGCCCTTTTTACGAGAGTTGCGAAACAGATTCGTGGACTGCGCTCTTTCGAGACAGCCCATACGGCGTCTGGAATTAGTTTGGACAACCCAACTGATTTCCGGGAAACGCTGAAGACCTTGGATGAAGATATCTGGGCTTGTAATCTCCCCAGGCTTCATCACATTACCAATTCAGGCGATGCGAATACACCGGCCATCCATCATTTGCTTCTAGCTGAGGCATACATGCTTGCCAATCTTTACCAACTGTACTCTGTTTTTGGCAATCTTCGCAAGACAAGAGTTTCATGGATCAAAGAAACAACTGGGCGTCGCCAGACGAAGAACTCCTGGGCTGAAGACCAAATCAGCTCGTGGGAGTCCTTATTAGAGGAAGACGATGGGACTGAAAAGTGGCTTAGGTTCCTTGGACGAAGCGTTATCATCCGACTCGAACAAATCCAGACTACGTCGGGAACATCTTGCGTCCAAGCACTACTGCTTCTAGTTGCAGCCTCTTCGTTATATACAAGCGTGGGGCGGGATACAGATGACGACGAGGAAATGGAGATTCGCCAAGCACGTCAGTTCGTGCTCAATCGCCTGAAATATCTAGCAGAGGCGAACCTTTCCGTACCAATCCGACATGTTACATCTGTAGTCTTGGAAATTTTCAAGCGGCTTGATGTTGGTGCCAATGTCTTCTGGATGGATGTGTTGCAGGCAATGGGTACGCTCACGATCATTGGGTGAAGTATGGTACATTCTGGAGGCCATCTATCTATTGGACGAAGACTGGACCCGAAAGTCCGAGTAAGTTCCCTTGTATCTTGTTCTGTAATAGGTATAACTATATATACGGACCATCATTCATACCACGTGAAACCCGTTAGTTCAAGAGTTATTTGTATCAAAGGAAGGACTTACCAAAGCATTGTATCCTAGTTGCTTGGGTCGCTTTCATGCTCTTCTTTCCCGTCCTATATTCTTCTGTTCTTCAAGTGTCTCTGTCGTATATTTCTAGTGATTCGTCTCAGTAGCTATCAAATATCTCGTGGCATAAACCATCAGGTGATAATTGTTGACTTTGTCGAGCTTAGGGAAATCGTTGCAATTAATACGTGCTATGCCCAGTATACAAAAACGCGCCATGCATATGACCCAATAGCCCCAAACAAGAACCACGACGCAGCCAGGCTACAGTAGAGAGGTTCCTCCAAAAGGTCTCCGCGTATAAATGCTTTTTGAATGATGTTACTCGCTTACGACGGAGGGACTATTAGGATTGCTTAACAACAAGCAAAACATCGGCGTCGGAAAACTCAATCGGCATATCTCCCCTTATCAGGCAGCATAACACGCTTCTCGCAGTCTTCTCCTAATGCGTGACGAGTCATTTATGGTTATTTAATGCGTTTAGCAGTCATAAACGGAAACCGTCGCGATCTAACGCCGAAAAGGGAGATTCATGGCGCGGTCCCCTTCATTGGTCGAATTTATGGAACCATCCATGTAGGCAGTCTATATAACTGAGTATCCAAAAGCATCAACACACTATATCTATTTGGTTCATCAGAGCTTGAGTTGACACACGCTATAGACAATGACTTCATCAGCAACGGCTTTTTCTCGGGCTCAGGGGATTTTTCCTCAGGTCTGGGCGTCTTTGAATCTGGCCCTTAAGCCTTCCCTCATCTTACTGTTGAGCTTCGCTCTACTTTTGCTCGTTATCAAGCTTACAATCAACAAGCCTGCCCTGAAAGGACTACTGGGTAGAACCTCTTCTTTTCACCGATGGCCTTCTCAAGTCTGGAATTCAAAAAAACATCCCCAAGAGCTTGTGAATTCCTTTCTCGGCACATTCCCCCCATCCCTTCGAGATGAAATCCTTGCCAACAATGATCCGTCCGCCATCGAGATCCAAAGGGTTCTAGCTAGGTCTAAACCAACAACATCCGAACTTGTCAAGTCGCAGCTGCCAAGCACAAGAACGCAGGATCTGTCTATCATGGGCCAATACACACCGACTGGATTTTCATCGCAGGAAATAAAGGCAATGGGAGCTTTTCCCGACTATTCAGTTCTTTCTGGAGTTCCCCATCCAAAGCCTGTACCGAAATTCGACGTTAAGACCGCCGAGTTTCGACCCTTCCGGCCTTTTAGATGGACCTACCATCAAACAATGTGTAAGAACCTCGTGTAGCCAACCAAAATCAACCGAGAGCTAATATGATATAAGCTTTGATGAAATTTGAGCCAGACTTCTGGATCGAGTTAGAAAAGAACTATTTTGATCGGCTCAAACAGCGCAAGGAACTATGGGATCAGTATGGCACTGATGTCCTGAACTATGCGCCTGGCTCCGAGCTTGCTTGTCGCGAACTCATGGAAATGGTATTACAATATCTTTGTATCCGATATCCCAATTGCTTTTCCTTATCGGAGTCGAACACCGTTTTCAGAAACAACCTCTTGAACGAATCAACAGACCTTACAACCACTCACCCGCTTCATGTTTTATTCCAACACGTACCAGAAGATTTCGCCATTATGTTGCGCGATGAAAACGATGGCATGTATTATCTCAAAGCTGGTTTCATCTGCTCGTCAATTGGTTGGACTTTTGGAACACATTTCGAAAGACAACTAAAGGCAATCCATACCGAGGTGAACGATTATGAAGAAAAGATGTCAAAGTCCATGGACCGGTAAGTCTGAATCCAAGCACGATCTGTTGATGCAAATAAGACTGTGCGAAGGATTCATTGCTAACCTCAGTTTGTTACCTAGCTTTTTCTCCAAAATGCCTGTCAACAAACCCATCCAACGAGGATCATGGTTTATCGAAGATTGGGAGCCTCTGTTTGTTACCCCTACGGAATACAAAAAGAATGGTGGTACTCGACACCAGGGCGAGAATGTCACCATTGAACAGTGCAACCTCCGTGTCGATTGGCAGACTCTTCGCCGACTTCCACTTTCCGGTGCCGTTGTCTTCAACTTCAAGGCCATCTTCACACCTATGGTGGAGCTTCGTGATGAACCATATGTCCCCTCCATTCTTTACAAGCAGATAACAGAGGGCAAGCCTCATCTCACAGATGCCAAGGTTCACAAACACATCCGCGGATCAGTCCTTGATGCTTTGCAAGAATGGAAGAATAAACAACTTGAGAGAGGCGACATCGTCGCTGATTGGAAGGAAGAGACTCTGCCGGAGTCTCCATACTATCGTGGGTGGGAGGCACGTTGGCGGTCGCGACTTGGGTTCGAGATCTAGGAAGAGGAAATAAATTTCGAAAGAAATGGGACGAGCATATCGCAGCAGGATCTATTTGGAAGTATCTTGAGAGTGAAAACCGAATTGTCTTGAAGCAGTGGCTTGGTTGGCTCATAGTCAAGGGAGGAGGGACTTGGGATAATATGGAATTCCTTCCATAGGTTACCAGAGCATTTCCTGGAAGAAAAGCATAACACTATACAAACGTCTGTCAAGTGATGTAGCTCCCAGGTTAATCTTTTATTCGGCCCCCCTCTGGCTCAAAAAAGTGATGCTACGAAACTCAGATTTATTAATTATAATGCTATTGACTCTCTCCTGCTGGCCCAAGCTCAATATCGCCTTCTGTATCGGTATGATTTGGCTCCTCGTTTATATTCAAGACTCTAGATGGCGTTGTTCTTCTCGGTTGGCTGGCCGCAGACGCCTGCCTTCCACATCTCATATCTCGTTGGTCTTGTGCCCAATCCTGCATAATCTTGTGACTAGTCACAAAAAATATTATTGCGTTCCAAACACCTTGGAGTGGGAGCAGAGACACGGTCGCAATCTGATACGGGAAAGGGGAGGCACCGTGTACAAAGCTATGAAAGCGGTTCACTGTTGCAGGCATCCACGATACCATGATGCTGAACGTGAAGAGGAAAGTGGCCCGTAGGTAGACTCGTTTAACGGGATCTTCAAGACGGCATCTAGATATGATCCTTCTGGTTGCTAGGACGCTGCGTTGTAGTCTGTGCTTTTTCAAGTGAGGGATGTTAGACGTCGGTGACGAGATTGTGGATAGATATTGTTGCGGCGTGTTCATTAATGAGGCTTCTAGAACCCCTAGAGTTGGCTCTGTTTGTATAGGCATGTTCATTGTGAGAGGGTTGATTGATTGCCGTCGGGGTAACACGAAATCAGTAAAAATGATTGGATATGTTGTGCTATTGTCGTTGGATTGCGTGGTCATCTTGGTCGAATCCTAATTGGTGTCAGCCTTGGCCTTTGACACGTAAACTCACTATTTACCATCGAGTTTGAGAGGTTTCGAACACGGTTTCTTGAGTGAAAGATCCTGTAGCCGACAATACTATTCAAAATCACGGATCCCACAATACACGGCCATACAAAGACATAAGAGGCGAAGACACGAACGTTGGGCCACTGATCACTGACACTGCACCAAATCTATATAATGGTAAATGCCAATACGATGTATAGTCTAGGAGATAGTACTCACATATGCTTCCCCGTAAATCGGTCCCCTTGCGGGCGTTGATATAAATAGCAGTACGAAGGCGATAGTAAAAGGTCCCCCGAAGCATACCAAACAGTACTGCCAAGCATGAAAGACATTAGGTTTCGTGCGACCTAGAACAACAAGGAGAGTATTAAAGGACATTCCAAGAGCCCACCACGCATCTGATTGCATGAACCTGCTGGTGAGTGAGAACGGCATCTCTATGCTTCGGTTTGTAGGAGAGACTCACATTTGGAGCAGAAATGCCTGTGCCTTACAGAGAGCAGAGCCCTCACCAGCCGCAAGCCCATCTCTTGCGATAATACAGGCAATACTCGCGCCGACATTCGCAATACTAGCCATGATGATGAAGGTATTCCTCGGATTTCGCAACCGCGGCACAAGCCCGTAGGCGGCGAAAATGAAACATACTGCGACCAAGCTCAAACATCCCTCGATCCGCTCAAGCAATGCGAGCGCGTGAGCCTGACTTGACGTCGGTGGCATTGCTGTCGACTCATGCTCGCGATATTGCAGGGAGGCAAAAATGAGGTAAATTTTGGTTGTTGATCTGTACTGACCTCGTGACCGTGGTTTGAGGCGCCGCGATCGGGACCTTGGGATTGGTCACGATGACATCACGCACATTTCAACTAAGCAAAGCGTTGAGGCAGGAGCTACTCACTCTAGATTTGTGATTGGCCATGTCTCTCGCTAACGGGCTCAGAAAAGCCTTATCTACGCCTTTCACGCATACTCAACATCTGTAGGGTGTGCGATAAGGCTGAGAGGATTGAGGCTGATGGAAAGGTGTCATATAGCGTCTTTTGGTATAAAATATCAAAAGCATATCAATTCTTCTTCTCGTTATTATTTAAGCCACAGCTGACATAGCTCGTGGTACCTATGCCTGTAGATGTATAGGTCTCCGACCACAGCGAAGAGGGTTGAAAGAGCCCTATTTTTCGAGCAAGGAGATGTGGCTGAAGAGCCAATTATAGACAGTGGCGTATGCTACTGGAGGGACTGTGCGCGCTGGGCCAATCATGGGGCCGGATCTGCTGACAGCAATGTCTAACTCTCCCTTGAGTATCCCTACCCTACACCTCCACTTAATACTTCCTCCATTATGATTTAACCCATCCACAACAGAGAATTCAAAATCGAGCTGGATATTAATCTTGATGTCTCAGAGACCCGTGACCCTATACTGACTTGCTGAGAACTTAAGATATCCATGGATCTATTCTGCTCCTTCTGATGCTGGTTGGTGACTTTAAAAGTTCCGAACGGGTGTCCGGGCGTTACTCTGGTTGTGACATGTGACTCTACGTCGAACCTCATAGTCAGCCTTTTAATAAAATTGTCCTTGGAACTCTACCTCGATATAATTTTGGCTTGCCAGCTTCTGCCGAGAAAAACTATAGCATTCTGATTTAAAAATTGATAACTAGAGCCTATGAACTTGTACCAAAACTTCAAAGGCCATGATTATGTAACACGGCAATTCGCTGGCCAAATCCGGTAGTGGGTCTGTCCGGGGCTT
This sequence comes from Fusarium sp. MBC 119, assembly GCA_030411635.1. Lineage (NCBI taxonomy): Eukaryota > Fungi > Ascomycota > Sordariomycetes > Hypocreales > Nectriaceae > Fusarium > Fusarium sp. MBC 119. The sequence continues at coordinate 72,368 of JAPERM010000045.1, read as the reverse complement.
GGGAGTTGCTGAGTAAGTCATCTGCCAACCGAAAGAGACCTAGTGCTGACACGCCACACGGTCCTGCATATTACCACACTTTCCCCTCTGTTTCGAATGCCCCCTTATCTTTCCGATAGCTCAACGTGAGATCTTGGCAACATGTCACCGCAAAATAGACACTCGGACGAATCCACTGGCAAGGATACAAGAGTGCGACAGTTTCATACCCGCAGTAAGACAGGTTGTTCAACCTGTCGTTCTCGTCGGAAGCGGTGCGATGAACAGCGGCCTGAATGGTAAAGCACCGTGCATAACACTGCTGTTAAGCCAAGCTTACAGCAGGGGCTGAAAGCTTTTACTAACGCATGTGTACAGTCAAAATTGTGTCAAGGGTCAGAGGACTTGTGTATACTCACCTGTCAAGATGCCATTGCGAGAACGGAGAGCCCAACAGAAAGAGGTTAGGCCATGGGACCAAACGCCATGGGAGATAGAAAAGACACCTCAAAGTCTAGAAACAAGGAATCAAGCCATGATTCCTCGTCGTTTAAGCTTTTTAAACCATGATAAAGCTTTCAATAGGCTCGCTACTCCCATGCCATTAAGATCCCACGAGCTGTTTCAATATTGTACGCAGTCCTCATTTATATGCGTACTTGATCGAGTACTAACCTTGTGACAGTATTTGAATCAGACCATGCACTTAGACAAAATCTCAAAATGCCTGGTATAGACTGGTTTGTGCCCTTACTGATTTCTCCTACTGTCTTCACACTACTCACAGTTGTGCAGTCTATCACGCCTGGTAGACGACCCTGACGCGCTGCGAAGCGCCATTCTCCTTGCTGGTATGCACTTTTCGTTTCAGTTCGGTAGCCTGGCTTCATTCGAATCAACTTTTCTATTCCATAAAGTCGAAGTCATTCGCTTGATTAACCAGTGGATCGCATCAAGAGACCGCAGGTTTGAGGCGGCAATCATCAGACAAATAGCTACATTGGCTTTTACCGAGGTAAAGCACCATTTCAAAGATCCTTCGTTGTGGAATTGTTAGGCTAAGATGGACCCTCAGATCTGCCATGGCGAGCTTGCAGCAGCTGAGACCCATATCAGTGGCATTTTAGCCATGGTTGAGACTTCTCATGATGGCCAAAAAGACCCGAGCATTGGGAATCACATCTCAGTCGATCAAGAGCTTACCAACCGATACTTTGTACTGTATGAACTTTTTCACTTCCCGCATTGCAAACACAAAATCTGTCCATACTGACGATGACTTATCATAGATCATACAGTTTCCTTTGCGGGCTAAAGAGCTTGCTCAGCGGCATCTTTCGGGCGGATGGTCATGCAGGCAATGTTGAACTGCCTTCTGGAAAGAGACTAGTCGAAATGTCCCACCAATGGCACACAAGCGAAGCGTTGCAGTCTCTGGCACTTAAGCTTAAAGCTCTCCGTTTGTTTCCTTTCTTCTTCAGCCCTCTGCCTCCGGGAGCACAGCTGAAGAGCACTGATGGATATGCCATCATTCAATCCCTGCGTGAGCTTACTCTGGGTCTCGATCAGGTATTCTTGGGTCAATATACCGAATCTCCAGATGTAAAGTTTGACAGTTTCTGGAGGCGAGGTCCGGCGTCAAGGTTACTTGAAGAATATGTTATTGCACATGTTAAATCTATCTCGGCCAACAGAGATAAAGATGGGAACTCTGAGAAGCGGCAGTCTTCTTTTGTCGGTCCGTGGTGTGGAATGGTCACTGCGTCTGTGTTCTATATGGAGCACGTTCTCGGAGCACTAAAACCTGTCGACAGACGCATCCACAAACATGCGATTACCTTGTTCCAACACGATGTGGCTATGAGTCTTGATTGTGAAGGAAGACCGAGAAATGATGAGTTTCTTCTTTGGCAAGTATTACTCGGCTTAATAAGTTCTCGCGTATACCAAAGAGAAAAAGACGATCCAGGACTTTCATCTATTACTCAATTCTTCCAGAAAGCCCTGAGACAACAAGCACAAACCTTAGGCATCTCGGGCTGGTCAGAGGCCAAAGTAATGCTGGTGAAGGTAGTATGGCCAGCCAGGTGTGTTGGGGATGGATTTATGAGGGACTTGTGGAACAATGCTGATTTGTAAATATAAACGGAAAACCACCATGACTCTCGTGATTGTTATAGCCAGTTTATTAACTACTAAGTGATATGAGAGATAACTCTTAGGGCCAATTTCAATACTGCAGTGACGGTAGACTCGTGCTTGATAACCTAAAATCTTGATGTTTACTCCTAAATTTTAGCTTTCGGGTCCATATTCGCCGCAGCAGCGGAGCAAGACTCCCCAACACCCGAAACCAGTTGTCCATTAGCCGAGTAACAATAAACATCAGTATAAGTCCCCTCCAATCCGGCCGGTGGGGTCACCAAGATCTGGTGGTAAAGCGTGACATCGCCAACAGCCATCTTGGGGTCAGCAAACGAGTCATTAAAGTACATGGTATTGCGCTGACACTTCTTGTTGTTGAGGAGCTGGGGTATGTTGAGTAATGAATGAAAAGTGTGAGCGGTATAGGGAGATGTTTTTGTCAATTTGAATAGCATGTCAAATGCTTCAGCGTAGATGCCAGGGCCGGAAATGGTGTTGGGAAGCAAATATGGCTTTGCCTGTATGCTATAAAAGCCATTGGGGAGGGTCTTTGCAGCGGATGTATCAGGTGCAAATGTTGCAGGAAAGATTGTTGTGCCCTCAAATGGTGACACGCCTGAGGCTATACTGGGAACAATCGCCTGTAGCGTCTGTCCGTTGGTGCCGCCAATGTAGAAGTTGACGGGGGCGCCGATGGCTGTCTTGCCGTCCTTGGTAGCGTCCACGTAAGGCACGATCAGTGAACCTTGCATGAGGGAATCTATCTGGAGTGGAACAAGGTTTAAGGCAGTCATCCTGATATCATTCTCGTAGCCAGCTTGCACGATGAGCGGGTGCTTGCCGGATGGAAAAGAAGGAAGGATACTTGAATCGATGTCGAGAGGCTCATATCCTGTGATGGTTTTCACAAGGCTTTTGTTGATAGGGAGTAGACAAAAGGCTTCAAATGAATGTTAGTACAGCATCATGGTTACTAGAATGTCTAATTGAGGAACATACTTGCGTTAACGGACATTGTTCTGTTGGCTGGATTATATTTTGCAAGAGTGTTTGGGCCAGCTTGGGCATTGCCAATGGAGAGCATAGCGCTTAGCGCCACCAAGATACTTGTGTACTTCATCATGAATGAGTTGACCCAAATCGATTGATCAGATAGTTGTGCCATCAGCCGGCGAAGTAGCGCTTTTTATCAAGTTTTTGACCTGTTCATTTTCTATCGACCAATGCTGAAACCCTTGCGTCAATTGACTTATGTCTTAGCGCAACAGCCTCCTGTTGACGGGGCTATGTCTTAGCCATCCTATGTGGAGAATATCTTAACTATCGATCGTCGATCTGCACTAGTAATAAAGATAAAGGCACTGTGAGGTTCAGCCAAGTCTCAGGCATACAAGCCAACCAGAAACCAGAGAAGGCCAAATTTGAGAATGCACCACCCGAGCTGAAATATCTGTCTGTATCACAAGGCTACAGCTGACCTCTCAACCCTCACCGATGTCCTAGAAATTTTCATTCCATTGGGCCATCAGCGCGGGACGGGAGCGGCCGACCTGGCCGTGGAATTGAAGGACTTTTCTGTGTTGCTCGAGTGAGACATTGTGACCGCTTCATATTTGGAGCTGAGGCTGGTCTGATACCAAGGCATTTCCCAGGCTGTCTGTTATATAGTGTGACTAGCCAGAGATACAACTGTGTGTATAGACCAGTCTCCTCGATTATATGAAAGAGAGTAGCTAGCTGTAAGGATTGATGCGAGAATACAGCAGGAGTTGGATATGAGCGGGGCTCCGCCGATCTAAATCCCGGCAGGTACGGTGGCTTTTTGATTAGTGACCCAGGCTAGTCATCGGAATCTTTCTATTCCGTGTGACGCTACTAACCCGATTGAGATGTCTCGAAATTAGGTCTGCACAAAGAGGAGGACTGTAATCTCTGAGTAGTCTAAGCATCAATATACTTCTTTGTTTTAGAGCTGGAAGAAAAGCTCGAAAGTGGCTAGTCTCAACTCAGAGTTGTGCCTGGTATGCTTACTTAGCTTCCTAAGCTCTGTGCCACTGGCTGGGCGATATGTGACGAATTTGAGAAACCAGCGAGCAAGTTAGGCTGGAATCCAGATGGCTGCCGTAACACGGGGCTTAGACATGTCTTATTTGGCGGAAGCTTTCTCCGCTATTGCTCTAGAGTGAATAAAATACAAGAAAAAACCCAAGACCAAACACTCATGAAACAAAATTTTAGGGATAGGCGATTAATAAGATAAACCATAGTGACCTGCTGCCACCTCTCTTCACAAGATGCGATTTGCACTGATCTACTAGATCAACACACTAATTTGGAGTCTAGCAGAGACTTTCTATTGGATCGACCGAACTTAGAGAAGTGCTGCAAGTCCTTGGGATCGATCTCTAGAAATTCCGCTCAGCCCAAAATGCTGAATCTGCTTAGCCGAGCCAGGTCCCCCTGAAACATCCACCACGGTTACAGCCGCCTCAATGCTACCATTGTTGGGGGCCAGTGCGTAGACAAAATTGCCGGCAGCCTTAATGTCAAATAGACCTTGATCATCTCCTGGAAGATCCAGAATTGACACAATACTGGCATCTTTAAGACTCAACTCGACAAGTCTGTTGACAGCTCCGTCTGCCACAAATGCCGTGTGAGTTGAAGATGAGATCGTCGACCAGCATGTCGCGTTCTGGCCTTCGATTTTATTTCTGAAGATGCTCTTGCTCGTGTAGGTGTTTGAGTCGATAGACAGAATGGCAGCTCCAAATGATGGGTCCGTCACAAAAATCTTAGACGTGCCGGGAATTACTTGTGAGCCGAAAAGAATCATCGGTCCGTTAGGTGAGCTGCGCGTTCCTGTCTTGCTGACCGACTTGGCTTTATTACCTTTGGTGTGAGAGTTCTCCACCGGGTAAACAGATACGAAGCCAGTGCCGTTCGTAGCCGGGTTACCCTTAACAAGAGTTATGAGAAGGGACTCATCATCTGAGAAGAGCGTCTGCGATACAGTATTGGGAGGTGCACTGGGTGGAGTTGTCTGGCCGAGGTCGAATGGCCGTAGTTCATCGAAGGTGCCCAGACCATGATGGTGAAGCGAGGCACAAGAAATGCCAGATCTAGCTCCAGTCAAGCCCACGCATACAAGCTTATTCTCAAGTGAGACGGCGACAGTGTTGGGAAAGTCTCCGGGGAGTTGGGCGGGTTCGCCGACGATTTTGAGCTTGGTAGGATCTTCAGGGTCGATAGCCAGAAGAGAGAGAGTGTTTGAGCCCGCATTGACAGCAAAGACATGCTGCAAACAATTCAATTAGCAATTAGAACTGATGAGGTATCTGAAGACAAAACACTTACATTTCCTGCAATAGTGATAGAAGATTGACTGGAGAGTCCGTCCGGGGTAACAGGTTGCCCATTTGCATCAACATGAAGAGCTCCGGCACCTCCAGTGAGTGTGACAGTACCTTTAGTCAAAGTACCATCGCGCTGAACTGGGAGAGCTACCACACCATTCTCCTCCTCATTTGTGATGAAGTAAATGGCTTTGGCTGGTCCATCTTCATGGACGGGGTAGGGCTTGTATGATGGTGAGCCAGACGCTCTGGCCGCCAAAGTGATTATAGTCGGAAGGAAGAGATGAAGGCGAGCAAAAGCGACCATGATGGGGAAGGAGCTGGGGTATGACAAGAAGGTAGAAGCTCGATGTAGAAGCAGATGGATCTTGATAAATAATCGTGTATGGTTTGAGATTAGTGTCTGAGATCCTGATTTACAGATATCAAGGAATATGAAGAAAGATGAAATTGACTGTATCGATGATTTGGATGGTATTTCAAGTATTCAAACCATCTTACATAACTAGGCTGGCAATGGCAACCAAATTTCATCATAGGAGTCGTCAGTTTCAACTAGAGGCTATGTCAGCAGAGCAAGATAATCAAAATTGCCCGTTCTGGAAGTGGAAAGTTACGTCAAAGGGCAGGTCAGCACAGCCCGGCAATAATGGCAACGCTTCAACGACCCATACAGTTTCGCTTCCGTTGGGGCCGCCCTCTGCGCCTCAAGGGCCGGAGCCAAGCACTATACCCAATCCAGTAATTCTGATATTCTCATCACGCTAAACTGTGTATCAAGCTACTGTAACTCTACCCTTCTTGCTTACGCCATAATCTAATCTTCGACATTACATATTATTTCCAAGTGCCTGGGGACTAGATTCAATTACGCTGCCGCCCAAAAAATGGGTCGAAACATTTTCCGCGCGTTCAACCCTGGAGGTAAGTGTCATTGAGGTCTTGGCGGGCGTGCGTCCCTGTGCTAAGTTTAGCAGAGCCCAAACCTGATCCAAAGGAAAAACGTCGAGCACAATTACGTCAATCGCAGCAGTATGAGTTATTCTCATCGTGATTCTAATGGAATGAGTATCTGACTGGGATTGAAAGAACGTATCGCGACCGTAAGGACAAATACACCAAAGGACTTGAGAATGAATTGGCACGAGCTCGCGCCAGTGAAGCGCAACTCGCCAAAGACTGCGACAATCTGCGAAACCTCTTATGGAGCGCCTTGGATATACTTTCTCAGCAGGGCACCGAGTTAACTCCTGGACTTTTACAGTATGCCAATGATGGGCGGAATCATCGACTCGGCGAGCAAAATGGGCCCTCTGCCACTACACCAGTCTCCCACCAAAGCCCCTTCTCTACTGTTTCATCTCTTTCGGCCCTGTACACTACGAACACCAGTCCTGGATACTTGGTCTCAGGTCCTAGCTCAAGCCCGGGACAAATTCCTCAATATCGTCAAACAAGTGTATTACCTCCGGGAGCCGCCACTCTTCCCATTCCCAACACTCAACCTGACACAGTGGTAGTAGGAATGGATTTTGTTTTGAAGTGAGGACTTGGAACTATCAAGCGGCAATACTCATAACTAACATGATTTTCAGGATTGAAGAACCTTGTCTTGACCATATTCATGGAGATCCTTCAAAGCCAGATGAGCCCAATTGGCACACATTAACAGCCACTTCCCAGATTTTGGACCTCTCTGGGCCACCCGCACCATCGGCACAAACCTCTGCCGTTTCGCCTCCCGATGTCGACTCTTGCAAGGCGATACTGGACCGACTTTCAAGTCTTGCGCCAGTTTTTACAAAAGAAGGTGAAATCACACCCGTACAGGCTTGGACTGGAATTCAAAAGTGGCGACACTTTGGTGAGATTAGTGCACAGGCTTGGAGCGGGCTTGCCACAAGGCTGAAAGAGACAGCTGTATGTCATGGGTAAGATACGTTAGCCCAATTCTTTGAGAAGTACTAACGAGCTGCTAGGTTTGGTGCTGTGATCGAACAGTCGGTGTTTGAGCAGATGGTCAACCAAACCCTTGAACTGCAACGATCATCACCTCAGTGAAGATCATAGTCATTGAAGACAATAGGATTATTACTTGCCATGAGCTATAGTCTCCAGAAAACAAGGGTTATGCTCCCTACTGCGTGAAACCTTGAAAATAAAAAGAAAATACACTGAACTGTACTCGTGCCAAGCGACCATGTGCTGACTACGGTGGGAGGCTTTCATGCATTTTTCACCTAGACTAGTAATCCCACGCTTTCACTAAATTATTGCTACTTAAACCAAACTATTTCTGACATGAAAAGTACTTGATAAACATGGTGGTTTACTGAAATCTATGTGCGAGATTTATGTCCCCAAATCCAGCTCCCAAGAAACGCTAGGCCGTTATGTTTAGAGGTGTCTTCAGACCTGTCGCCAGTAAGATCCAGGATTTCACCCATGTTGAGTTCTTGCTCACTAGTCTAAAGAATGCACCCCAAGGCTTCATTGACTATATACATCGGGAATGAGGTTTAAGGCCACAGACACCAAGCAACTCTATCGCTATATTTTGTGTAGAAATCTCCTATTGTTTGCAACACGGCGGTGAAAGGATCTAGGATCTAGGGCTGGGCTATAACTCACGATGATGAACATGTTGTGAACAGGGGATAAGCACCTTGACCGAGCCACCTCCCCAAGACTTATCCTACAAAAGCCTCCTCAGTCAACCATCTTCCAACCTCTGTGAACCACTTCTCTGCTAGTGGCTTTGCAGCCAAGGCCTTCTCGCCTCTCTTCAGCCACCAATGAGTAAAGCTATGCTCCGCTCCTGCCACCATCCTCCACTTCAACCTCCCTTCCTCCCTATCAAAGGCCCCGTTTTCCATATCTGTGATGGTCGACTCTCCGGCGAGCCTGATCATCATCCGTCTCGCTTCATCATTCAGCATATCAAATTCTGCACCAATGGCAAAGATCCATCTAGGCAAGTCGCTCCTGTTTGCATAAAGCATGCTGAGTAGAGGATTCCTCTGATCTGTACCCGTCGGCAGGTAGACATTATTAAAAATAGGCGCCAATGCTGCAAGCCCGTCAACATCTTTGGCATGTCTATAAGACCGAGAGGCGAGCTTATAGTCGTAATCAACGCTCCAGTCTACAGGGGCGTACCATGGTACTGCAGCCTTGATCTTGCCCTGCAACTTTGGAGATTGACACGCCGACAACGCGAGATTCCCTCCGGCACTAAAGCCACCAATTGCAACTCGTGAAGGATCATAAGGAAGACTATCATCTTGCAGTATATCCTCCACCACAGCAACGATATCTTCAGTAGGTGTCGGGAACTTTGCCCACGGTGAGAGTGAGTACTGAACGCTGATGACCAAGAAATTGAACTTTCGCGACATGAAGGCACAAAACTCGTCGTCATAAGCTGGTGCACCGAATGCGAACCCTCCTCCGTGGATGTCGATATAAAGAGGTAACGACTTTCCCAGCTCGTAAGTGCCTGGGAAGAAGAAGCGATGCTTGAGCTTGGGTCTGCTTGGGTAGGATTTAGAGAAGGTTGGGGTGCCACTTGGTTTCGGCGCAAGACCAAGAGCTGTGCTTGCTCTGGCGAGTTGCCATTGAAGCTCAAGAAGACCCTTGATGATGTAGATGACGAAAAGGTAAAGATAACGTGTTGAATGTGGTATAGGTGGCCACGATAGAAGTGGAAGAGGCGCCTCCTCCATATGAAGGGCTTAATAGTGGACTGCTACGCTGTTGTGACTGAGCGGGTAGATGCGGGTGGCCGATACAAGAGAAAAAACAAAGAGATGTAGAAGTGATTTCGCAAGCGTATACTTGTTTATGGGCAGGAGCATATGCAATTGTGCATCACATTGATAGCGAGCTATGTTGGAATGAGCATAGCATTTCGTGCTAATTAAACAAGAGACACTGGTGCTAAAACAGCGCAAGCTACTTAACAAGAGGGCACAGATTCCCTGCTATCAGTGGATCGGAATAGCTATTTATCCGTTGTACCACGAATCCCCAACAAAGATCTCACCGCAATTCCTAACGTCTGATAGCGTCCCCTCACGCCACTTGGACCACACATTAGCACAAAAATTCACCATCATAACCAAAATTCGAGTTTTGACTCTTATAGAAATCAGTCGCTCAGGGCATGGGAAATAAAAAGATCGAGTGATTGGATGAATGCTTGCTCAAGTTCAATCACATGTGTGGCCTGTTACTTCCCTCCAGTCCTCCCTCCACCCACCGATTCGGCTTCCTTATTCAAATCCACCTCTGAATTTGCTTCTTCAAAGTCACAGGCAATTATAACCGCTAGGGCGTCAACTAGATCCATAAGACATCAGCTAGGGTTCGGTATCAATTTCCTCCTCTCTAATTTTAGATGGACTATGACTTAATATAGTACACCTTCAGATAAGATAGGATATAAGAATGGGGACGGAGCTATCCCATTCTTGAATTATTCTGAGCCAAGACTTTATCATATCAGTGACTGTTTCTTTGGCTTTTAACCCAACAGTTATTCTAAACTACCTATAATAACTCATGCCACCAGGTAGTGAAAAATACGGGATCAATCTCATTTTCTATTAATCTAGCGTTCGATTCATACTAATACACTCAGGGACAAAACTCATTCATACTGAAATCCGATTCCATCCCTCAAGCACAGTTTCTGCTGCTTGAGGCTTTACTACGAAGTGAGAGTAGGTGTAGAGGGTCTCAAAGCCCGTAAGAGCATACAACCACGGGGATTTGTGGGCTAGGAACATATGTAATTGTGCACAGACAGGAAAAAATCTAAAGGTATTTACTGGGAAGAATGTCGGTTATTATACAGGTAGCACGGACGAAAATTCAACAACGCGGCGCGATGTGGATAAACATTAGTACAGTATCAGGCGCATGCGCATCTATACGTGTCAAGCAACCCTCGTGGCGTGGTCCCATTCGTACAATAGGCGCCCGAACCCCACAGGAGCGACCACAGCTGGGCTCCTCCCGCGGAGAGCACAAGTTAATCGTCCTGATACGACTTCACTGTTGCGCTGCTTTTCTGTCCAACTCTGCCAGACTCTCGCCTCACTTCTCACGCCAGCTTATTGCAGTCTTACTTCGGCGACACCAATAAAATAGTATCGCTCATCAAGAGTAGGGTGTATACATGAAAACAAAGAGACCGTGGGGATGAAAGGTCAGTATGTCCTCGGCAGTCGGACCGACTTACTGCTGACACAAACTCTGGGTATCTTTGAGCATCACTGATGACCGATTGCTAGTTCAAGAGCTCAATAGACGGTTAGCAGCTCGGACAGGTGGCCCTGAATGGCAAAGTCACGATCTTTGTACACCATGCCAATCGGTCAATCTTACCCAGATATGTTCGAAGGGCAGTCGATACAGAACTGATGTCTCACTACGTATCTCTGAGACTTCCACATGCCCTTTGTGTCGTTTCCTCACCTCAAAGTTGCGGCATAGAGATGCCGATTCGGTAACAATACGACTTAGCCACCACGATATTGATGGAGTCGATCACGTTCGTATACGGCACGACGATCAATTCGAATACATCTTACAGGTGACCGATGGTGAACGACTCAAAGAACCAGGCAGAATTGGGCAGTATCGACAAATAGATCCCAATCACGTTGATTATCACATGATCAGGGAGTGGATCGCTCATTGTCGCCGCAATCATGGCAAACCCTGCCAAATGCTTACAGCAAAGCCGCTCAAGATAGCAAAATTCAGGTTACTGGATTGCAGGACCGAGGCTGTGGTGGGGTGTACAGAGTTTACGGAATATGTTGCACTAAGCTATGTATGGGGTCCTTCATCTAACCTCGAAGACAGGCATCAAGACATCTTGTCCAATGCCGTGATTAGGGACGCCATGCGTGTTACACTCCAACTCGGATTTCGATACATATGGGTTGATCAACTTTGTATTGATCAAACAGACACAGAAGACATGAGATATCAGTTAGGTCAAATGAACACTATCTGTATGTCATTAACACGGTCAGCAACATGAGGCTTCAGCTAACAGACTTTTACATAACCAAGCAAGTGTCACCATAGTAGCTGCCGCAGGAGAAAGTTCGTCGTATGGTTTACCAGGTGTCGGGCAGCGCCTTCGCACGATTCCAAATAAGTTCACCCTGGGCGGAACGACATGGAAATTCAGCCCCGAACTAGTTGTCACCCACCTGGGCCACTCAAAATGGGCGACCAGGGGTTGGACATACCAAGAAGCAGTGTTCTCTCGCAGGTGTGTCATTTTTGCTGATGACCAAGTCTTCTTCCAATGTGGATGCATGATCTGTGCGGAGGAATTGATAAAAGACTTTGCCTACTGCGACCGCCGATTTCCCATCTTCGAGCGTATGGCGGACAAAGACCCAGATTCAAGGCAAGTTGTTCCAAGGAGTGAGGGGTTCATGCGAGACTTGGAGGCATACTCCAAGCGTGAACTTACGTACGACTCCGACGTATTGAGAGCAATGGATGGCGTTTTCGGCTTCTACTCCCAGCTGGAACCATCAGTGGAGCAATTCTGGGGTCTGCCACTACGATGGGTTGGTTGCCTCCTCTCATTCGATTTATACGAGGACTACCGTACTGCAAGATCGAAGCATGTTGATGTCGTGGGAGCTCTTCTCTGGGCGATGCTATGGGAGCCAGCGTGGAGTGAAGTCCAAATCATAAAGACTGGTTTTGCCAAGAGGAACGGCTTTCCAACGTGGTCTTGGTCTGGCTGGAAGGTCGAAGTGAGATGGCGGTACCTGGAGAACGCCAAGCACCTGGAAAAGAGCTTCACGGCGCCACTGTTTGTGGAAACAAAAACAGGCGGGCTTGTAGAGCCTAACGAAGAATTTGCCCGGTCTCTTGTTTCAGGCCAATCCTACGCGGCTTTGGGTTTGACCTACATCTTGAGAATCACGACCAAGGTTTTCGATGTGCCTTTCATAGAATGCGCACCCTACAGGCCCACATCCTCCAGGAAAAAGAGCGACTCGTTTCCCACTAGACGCAAAGGCCAGCACTGGGTCACAATGGATGAATGCCCCCGGGGAGGTAACTGGACTCATTTTGTTGTTCAAAAGAACATCGGGGTGTCTGATAGAGGGCTAGTCTGGTATTTGGATCTTACGCATGGCGGGGCGACCAGCAGTTCTGACCTCGCTTTCGACACCGACACCATCAATCTCAATCCCATGACACTCCGATGCATAGTTATAGGCTACGATCGCGGCATGATCGTTCAGTCTAGCAATGGCATTTCCAAACGAGTCGGGCTGTTGCGTTTCGAAGGGGACTTCTTCGAAAATGGTCGATTAAGAAGCAACGAATACGGATACCATGATGATGATGTGTCATGGCCATGGACCGACTCGGTACAGAGCAGGGATCTTAGAGACCACTTTCCAAGTGTTGTCCGGACTATACGTTTAGGCTAGGGAAGAATTTCTGACCTTCTCGATTCCTGCAGTTCGAAGAAGGGAACGAAGTTGCATTAGTAGAGGCGGCAGAAAGGTTGGTTTCTATCCCATGGTATCACTTGTTATCAGCCCTGACATCAAGAGGGTGAACAGTAATGGTTTTGCGGATCTCCAACGGGCCAAAGCGTGTTGAATGACCAGGGTATTACCGATAATAACGTCTTAGGAGATCAGTTAAGTAGTTCCATAGCCTACCGCTTAGCTTATTTCTATCGATTCGATGTCCAGTTTGAAGCTTACGAAGGGAGGATTGTGTTGTCTTCCAATACCCAGAAGAATGCACCTGAACATCAGTCAGATCATTTGCATGCACTATAGTAAAAAAGGATCAGTGGCAATATAGTTTCCATTTACACATATTTAAGTCCTGTAGCTCAGGCCACAGAGGTATCGGGACTTTGTTGCACTATTCAACAACTACAAAATTCTCTGCAGGGCGATTTAATAGACGACGGACTCTTCAGAGAGCCGGGCAATATCTGGGCAGATGGTCTAGCAAAGACTTGAACTGAGTATTCTACTAACATCCAAAAATTACAACTGAAACCCAGTCTAAACTAGCTAGCATCACACTATGATAGGGCGTTGTTATGATTTCATGGGTATATCTATTTTTGCCTCTGAGCTCTCCCCGGTCATAAGTCTCGCCTTCCAATTATTTCAAAAGTCCCTGGAAAATTGCTGAGAAAATGCGGTGACTTTTCCCAATGTCTCAGTTTGTCTTGGACTACCTGCCAGGGGTGTAAGAAAAACTCCGCGGATTTCAAAAAACCCACTGTAATTATGGGTCGATTGCCACTTACGAGTGGTCTCGATCCCCAAACCCTTACCCTTGCTTGCATGTCGCCTATTTTCAGCTGCGTAAGTGACCCTATTGGAAATAAGCCACCGGGTGTGGTATCCATTATCTTTTCAATAGTGTCATGCTGTTGTGCGACTATTGCTTGTATGGTAGTAAGCTCAATTCTAGACTTTTATGCTAAGTCAACGTGCAACCAACAAACACAGGTATCCAGGTGAATATAAATGCGGTGTTTTAGCCTGGTTCTTCAATTTTTTTCCCCTAAAACTGCTTCATACCAATCATCCGTCGCCTGTCATGGTCGCGTTCAAATCTGTCCTGATTTTTCTAGCTCTCGGCGTCGAGGTTTTAGCAGCAGTACCTGCTGGCTCGTCTGTCATTTGTGCCACCAAGTTAGGCACTATTTCCGTTGCAAAACCACCAAAGGCCACTACCACCATTGTTAATAAGCTCACCGTCATTAAAAAGGTCATCCAAAAAGTCAATGTTGTTGTCATCCCCGTGGCCAAGACAACCACGATCAAGGAGACTACTACCATCCTAGATACCGTTACTGCTGGATCCGATACAGAGACAGCGACTGAGACTTCCACATGTATGAAAGGCTCTTCATGGCTGTCCCACATGGTGCTAACTTCTCATAGCCACTGAAACCACTACCAGCACAACAACAACCACTACCATTGAGACTTTTACTTTCACGGCCTTTGCTCGGGCCGTACAGATTACTACCACAGTTGATGCCCCCCAAGGCTTCGCTCGTATTGTCCCGACTACGGATGTCCTATCCAAGCGGGACAATTTTAAGCGCTTGCCAAGAACCCTGACTCTTCCTGGTGAGGGAGCTAAGGAATATGTCCAGCGCATAGATTGCACCAAGAGAGTTCCCCAATACACTACTAAGACAGTCACCACCAAGGTCCAGGGCGCAAGGATCACACTGAAGGCTGTCACTAAAACCACGAAAACGATTGTAACTGTACACGATACTACCACTGTGTATGGGCCCGATGTTTCCGAGACCACGACCACGGAAATATTTGAAACTTTCCGTGTTTTGGCAAGGAGGGTGGCGACTACCACTTTGACTCAAACAGGTAAGACTTCAACACCACCTTTCTAGCGTCTATAGATATCTAACAGTCTATCCCTCAGCCACTGTGCAGACTGAAGTCCCTGCCTTTATTCAGTACGATGCTTGTAAGGCTGATAATATCCTACTACGAGCCAACGGCGGCGGTCTCTTCTCAAGCATCACCAACCTGTCGAGTGACCAGCAGGGCACCTACTTAGGTGACCTGAGTCCATCTCAGTGCTGCACCGAGTGTATGCTTCGCCCCAACTGCCGTGTAAGCCTTAACCGAAAGGGCAAGTGTTACGTTTACCTTGCGCAAGATGCCAAGATCTGTGCCAACAATGCCCAGCCCGTGTGGGGCCGATACAAGACGACCGCTGGTTCTCCCGGTGCTGTCCCGGATACTTTGTGGTCAAATGGACCTTGCGGTCAAATAGTTAATGGCGGAGTTGAATCTGGAAAATAGCGGTTGTGAAATGAAACTATCTTAGGGCTTGGTACAGCATGAAGGTTTCGAAATATACATAGGCTTGCAAATCTGAGTTAAAAATAGGCTGGCAACAGTTCTTGTGTTCTCGTCTCACCTACTCTCGTCATCAAAAAGGAGATGCAATGTTTCCTTTCGAAATATTCGCGAAATGACATCGGCCCAGTAGCATTATCCTTTGTCTCGGATATAATGTTATGGGTTGAATGTTCTTTTGAATGTCTTTGCTCGTGTTATTAAAAATAAATGGTTCTATAATATGTGCTTCCATTGTCGGACGGTAGCCCGGTTTTTGCCGACTGGGACGCTCACCTTCATCTGAATATTATATATCAGGTAAAAACCACATTCCCATGGAATCATGTTTTGCTCAAGGAGAAAGACAAAAGCAAGACAAGACATGGTGTATCTAATTGAGCATAATGCACCCCAAGTTAAGGGTCACTCATTAGGTTTACATATATCAGATAGCAATCTCTCGTCCGACGATCATTTCACTTAGCTTCCAGAGCTTGTGACCGACCTGGCTGCCTTT
Organism: Fusarium sp. MBC 119; assembly: GCA_030411635.1. Classification (NCBI taxonomy): domain Eukaryota; kingdom Fungi; phylum Ascomycota; class Sordariomycetes; order Hypocreales; family Nectriaceae; genus Fusarium; species Fusarium sp. MBC 119. The sequence goes on along the minus strand of JAPERM010000045.1, from coordinate 56,466 downwards.
GATATGATCCAACTTGGCATGATCCTGCACAATCTGACAATCCATTAGGTACTCGCCCGGACTGCTTGCTAGAGCTGGATCTAGGGCTGCCCTCAGAGGCGTCGAGGTACCACAAGCCAAAGGCTTTGGCTCCTCAAATGGCGGCTTGTCGCGGCCTTCCCATGCCTTGTCGTAAGCTGATCCAACAGAAGCCCATACTTCCCTATCGACAGTGTCCTGTAGGTTTGTCTCAAGGATGAGGCCGGGGGTGACGGAAAAGGAAGTGGGGTTCAGATGGCGGAGCTTCTCGGCCAGAGAGCGCGCAAAGATGATGTTGGCTGACTTGGCCTGACCATAGCCACGCCATGGATCGGATTCCTTTCCTTCCTGGAAATTGTAGTCGGTCCGGATACCCTCGAAGATGTAGCCGCTGCTAGAGAGATTGATGACACGCACCGGGAGAGTCTTGTCACCCTCGGCTGTAGCAATCGCGGCCGCATTCTTGATCAGAGGCAATACGAGTCCCGTAAAGAGGAAGTGGCCAACATGGTTGACAGCAAACTGAGCCTCAATACCGTCGGCACTCTTGGTGAAGTCCTTTGTGGCCATGATACCAGCATTGTTGAATAAGTAGTCAACACGATCGGTCAATCCAGCAACCTCTGCAGCTGCCCTGCGTACAGAGGCGAGCGAACCAAGGTCCAGCTCAACGACGTCAATTTTGATGGACGGCTTTAGCTTGCGCAAGTCTGACGCAAGAGGTTCAATCTTGGATATGCTGCGTCCGGCCAGCATGATATGTGCGGGTGAAGCGCCCTCACAAAGGTCGGATGCGATCTTCGCCCCGATACCGCCAGGGCTCGGGCCTGTGATGATAACTATCGATGGTGGCTTAGCAAAATACGCAAACTCAAGAAGCGGCCCGAGCATAAGAATGAACTTACTGGTCTTACCATCGACCCTATCAGCGAATCTCTGCACGACAGACACGCCAGTGGTGTCGAATGCCCACTCTGGAGAAGACATTTTGTTGAATTTGTTGATAAAAAACGGCAGGGTCAAGTAAGTGGGTGATTGGTTAAGACGTAGTGATACTCTGATCTATTGCGTTACAAATATGGCTGTGATTGTTTGCTGCGGTACTACATTAGCCTATTTATATGCTTCATATATGCACATGGCTGTGTGTGCCTTTGCTCTGGTACGTCAAACTTTTGGCTACGGGCACGCACGTTGGAGAACTCCAATGAGTTGATTACTGATGAATAGAATTTGTAAGCTTTGCGTCGTGTAGACATAACGTTAGTCCTTCCTTGACCACGAGTCAATCACAGAAAACGTCCTGTAGGTTCGTCGAACCATGTTGGCACGGTTCGATTGAGCTTAGTTAGAGGATAGTTGCGTGTCCACCATCGCCTCTATCCCTGGCCTAGCTGTGTATTGTGGACAAGTGGGACCGTAGTGTAGCCCTAGTACGGGAGTGGGAGCGGACACGACAATGGGTATGCCACTGTAGAGCGGGCTAATATCCGCTTCTACTAACATGATCGAGGGGGTTCCACAAGACTAGTATACTACATTTCGACAAAGACGAACGAGAACGAACGTCTCCACTTGGAGTTCGTCGATTACCAATTAAGTAGTACAAGAAGATCATGCGACCTCTGTAAGATACTGAGACAAGTCCAAGGCTCAAGCCCTAGCCAACTCGTTATTTTGTCAGCACACGACGTGTTGTTATTGTACATGACGTCAGAAAGGGAAAGAGCAAAGTGACACATCCTGTGTATCGGTTTTGAGGTTTTGTCGAGTTTACCCTATATATGTCTTTGCACGTTTTCGTCAACAGCCGAGTACCGGAACTACTTGACGGCCGGATTAACACTGGTCCGCAAGGCTTCGGCTGTTCACCGGACCCCGTTATCCAGGTATAGTCGCTTAGATGACTACAACCATGTAGGACATTCAAATCCAACCTCATCACCTACTCCAATCCCAATGCATCAATCTGCCAACATATGCGCTATGGGCTCGACAGAGTTTGAACAGCCACACGGAGGTTCTGGGCAGTCATCTCGCTTACCAAACGAGCTCTGCCGGATAGTTGTGAGCCATGTTGCCGCTGGTTTCGACTACGCACCAAGCCGAAAGACATTGATCGCGCTCTCACGCTCAGGCGAGCCTTTCACAAGCTTGGCCGAGGAATTTTTGTATTCAGACCCCGGAGATCTCGACACTGTCGGCAAACAGGTGCTATTCTTATGCAGCCTCAAGTCGAAACCCAGTCGTACAAATCTCGTACGATCTCTCAGACTTTTCTGGGATTCAAAAGGAGCAAATACCAAACAGTTGATCATGATTACCGATGCCTGCCCCAATATCGAATCGCTATTGGTCCAGATTGGGGAAGATCTCTCTGATCAAAATAGAATTTCCAGCGATCATATCGAAGGGTTATGCATGATGCTTAGTGCTTGTCGACGTATCAAGTCTATTCATTTCTCCACCATGCTATCGTGGGTGCCAGAAGATGAGCACGTGGACCTTTTCCTCGAACGTGGCGACCAGTTACGCAACTTGATTTCCAATAGCCCCCGTGTCGAGAAATCTGTGAAGCAACTTGAGTCTGTGGTTGTGACCGGCCAGTCAGACTGGCTTATACATGGCCTTTCGCCTCATTTCTCACCCAACCTCACAACTCTTCGTCTCAGTCAGGATTGCTCAATGGGAGCCAGCGACACTCCTTTTACAGATCTATCCCGACAATGCCCCAACCTCAAAAGTCTTTCAATTCGCCAGACTCTCGCTACTTCAGAAGATCTTGAGGAGGCATGTAAGGCTTGGGGGGATAGCTTGGAAAGACTTGAAATTGCTAGTATTGAAGATATACGCGACTGGATTTCCCCAATGATACCTACCATGAAAGTATTGAAAGCTCTGAACTTGGGTAGTGGTTGCTGTGTACGTGCCCAGGAAATTAAGGCCATTGCCCTTGCGACATCACCGCTGGAGGAAATAGACCTTGGAGACATATACCTTTCAGCAGCTGGGGAGGTGGATGAGGTAGATGAAACCCTTCAAAGCATGATCGTCGCTCACTCGCCCACGCTACGAATTCTTAAGCTTTGGGGCACGGATGTCGGGCGGCCTGTCATGCAGAGCTGCAAAAAGGCGAGATCTCTGCATACAATCAACCTTATGCTCAGCTATTCACCTCAAGCGTCAGAGGTTGACGACCTTCTAGATGCGTGCGCTGGGTTGGACAACTTTCCAGGATGGTTCAAAGACTATTCAGCTCGCTGGAGCGAGTGGGAAGCGCGAAGAAAAGTAAGAGAAGAAGCGCAGCGAGAAGAATTAAGACGAGATCCAACTATTTGCGGTCTGGGAACTTAGAAGCGTGATATACGCTGATAACTGGGACTGGGCTTGCCGGGGTACTGCAAATGTTCTGTGAAGAGGAAGAGGAAGAATCCCTCAACTTAATCAGAGAAAGTCGAGTTTTCTCTGGAATACGAACACTAATGCGCCGATTGTCAAAAAAATCTCACAGAATGGTGGCGTAGTTTAATCAGGATACATGGAGGATTCACGATTGCAAACGTCGAACGTGGAGGGATTCTAATGACTACGGAAATTCGCAAAAGTATCGCAATACGTGATCTGATCAGCAGACGGTGTAACTGCGCTGAGTCAGACTCAAGCAGCTGCGAAAGAATTTGGCCTGGATTTCGTGAGCAAGATTAGCCAAGTCCGCATACGGGAAGAGACTTAAATGCTCAATGGCTGTCAGGACAGTTGACTGGACATTTTTTCTGGTAAGCCTCCTATCCATTCATGTACCGGACTGCACACAAGGCTTCTCTTTGAAGTTCTGAGCTCCTACTATGTACAACTCACCGTATAATCATCGATGTCAATAGTCTAATGAGAAACTTGTATCCTCTATTGCAATTTGCCTCCTCGAGATAACAGTGAAGATGGTATAGGACTACTTATCCTGAGCTGTAGATTTCGCCAGAAAATAAGACTTGTACTCCCTGCCGCATGGAAAATAAGAAACAAGATACACTCAACTAAAAATCGATCTCGGGCTTGACTGAAAAGATATACCACTTGCCTCCATTGCCTTGCGGACATTACCAAAGTGAAATGGAGGAAAAGATTCTCTGTAACCCGTGATCTTGAATTCCTTAAGCTGAGGAAATGAACCCTTTTTAGCCCTTCGTGCCAACGCTAGGATCGGTTCGTATAAACTCAGACGTTCGCCATCAAGCGCAACAGTTCTGATCGAAGAGGGGAGTAAGTTTATAATCAAAGAGTTGGGAATTGTATGGTAAGTTTGCTCGAAATCATCACCATTGTCAATAGTGTCAAAACAAAGGCAGTCGACGTCTAAATAGAGTGTCTCTAAAGCCTGAAACTCTTTAAGAGAGGTAATCAGTTCTTTATGCTCGTCGTAGAGAAAAGGAAGCCAAGGCCACTTGATTTCGAGGTGCCGGAGGATGGTTTTGCGAGGAATTAACCCTTGAATAATATGTTTAGGAAAGACTGTGTCGATTCCTGTGTAGTATTGTTCTATGCCAGGAGATGCGTGAAAGATGAATCTCTCAAGCTTGTTGCATCCTGTCACAAGGGCGCGTAGCTCTTTAGACTTGATAACGCAATCCTTGAGCTTCAGGGTTGTTAGGTTTCCCAGAGAAAGCCCACGAGGGACTGAGAAACACATGTTGACTTCCAGTGTTTCGAGGTTCGGCATTCTTGCAACAAGTAAAGCAAAATCGGTTATTCGCAGTGTCTCGGAGTCTTGTTTGTTCCATATCAGGCGCAGCTGCTTAACAGATGGCAACATCCTTGAAGGTGATAAGAATTGGCCATATTCGCCTCCAAAGCATACAGCCAGGTCTACTTTATTAACTTTAGGGACAAGAGTTAAGAAGAGATCGGCAAAGATTCCGTTTAATCGTCGGTCGCCGGGGCGGAGAGAACTGGCCGAAGGCAGTAATAAGGAATGTCTCTTTGCCACTTTCTTGATAAAGACATCGTGGTTTTCCAAGTAAGTGTCGTATGTTTGAATTGAAAGATTTTGAACGAATCCAGCAAAGTCCTGATATTGGTCGAGAGTATGAAGGTAGCCCATGACCTGATGCGAAGTCCACATTCCGTCGTCGAACTCGTGGTAGACGAATGGGGTCACGACCTGATTAAGAGCACGACAAGTGCGGCCTAGATTGACCAAAGCCTTCGTACCTTGACTTGTACTATTTAACCTCTGGGCATTGTTTCGTGCTGACTCGTGCATGCGGTGGGCGCAGATCTGAGCACATATTGCCTGGAGGATCTCTATGGGAAGGTCAGGAAGAGTGATGCGAGGCATGACTGAAGTTTGCCCGGATATAAAATGACAACAGTTTGTTTGATGAGCCCAAATCTAGTGATGACTGATCGCATTGATGATAAACAAGAGTTAAAAAGATGTTTGCGCTGTGTAAGCTTACGATGCGGATGTTTTTGATGTAAGACAATGCTGACTTGATTTTGATACAATTGACCTTAAGTAAGCCATCCCCACAATAGTCTGACATATGAGATGGCCATGGCTTCTTGTTCATCTTTTCGGATTTGTGGTAAGCTTACTACTAGGTATGTTAGTTAAGGGTTAGATCGTGTAGAGTAAACCATCCTTCGTCGATAGAGTACCTGAGCTTTCTGACACTGCTGATAGTTATAGCCCAGTATAACTTGATTGTCGGGAACTGGCATGAAAACCTCAGCCCTAGTGATTCTCATCCATGATTTGGCCCCTAAAGTAACCCCTTGACTCGACAAACAAGATGCAATTGCCTGCGTCTATACCGCCTTGTCTATGACTATACAACACTTCTGGTTCTAAAGACTTTGTTTGTATTTGAAGAAACTTCGATGCCAACTCTTGAAATTCATGTCTTCAGTTCTGTTTGGTTGCTCAAAGTCCTTTGGACTTAATTTGGAGGTAAACGGGATGATTTATCATCTGGGATGGTGACTCAAAACCCGGTTAAACGATATAGTATGCAATCTTTCTTCCGGTAGAGCCAATGACGAAGGAGAATCCGGAACCTCAGCTTGCAAATTTCAGAAATGTCGGTTGCTAAGATACCCTTCACAGCATGCCTACCTGGCCTATCCATTCCTGAACACCCAAATTGCTACTAGACATCGCGGTTTGGCTTATGCGGCACTTGAGTCGATGGAGGGCTAAGAAAAATTCCATAAACAGACGTATTGGACCAACATCGTGCAGGTAAGAATCCGAGATCTTCACTCACCTTACCTATCATCGGTGTGCCCAAAACTACTCTGTAAGTACAGGTTTCAGAGACTTGGCTTCATAACTCGATTTAGCCACAATAGCGACCGCTAGCACTATGTAATCTCATGTGATTCATAACACATCTCTAACTAGGCAAGCTTTGACGAGTCCAATATGGGAGAGTGTGGGATCACAGAAAGCAGGCCTGTATGCAATCGACTTGCTTGAAACAGCCTGAAGTATTGATCCTAATCATTACGCCTTGAAGACCTATTAAACCCTGATATTCTAGCCTAGTGAGTATGAGCGTGTGACTTGTTGTAAAAGTCCTCAAACTGCCAAATTTTATGTCGGCTGTCCCAATCCTCATCCACGATTTCTTTCCCATCTGCATCGATGCGCTTATATGTGACGTCCTTCATAGGAACACGACCCTCTTCATTCCACAAGCAAGGGTCACCAGCACCATGATTGTTGCGTGGGCGGTAATGTTTGACCTTGTCCAAACGCTGTTTCAGGGAGTTGTGCATCACGGCCCCCCTGGGAATGTCCCGAGACGCGCACCAGTTGGGTTTGACTCTGTACAAGTCCCATCCTCTCTTCATCACATCGGGAGAGTCGTTGAGCTCCCAGCGAGGAATACCAGGAAGTGATTCTAGTGAATAGTTAGTCAAATTTCTGGTAGAGAATCAAAGTGGGAAAGCTTACCAATGAGGTTCCACATGAGGACCTTAAAGAAGTTTGGACCATATCCAAACTTGAGACAGTCATGCATAAATCCCTTGACAACGTGTTGCTTAACAATATCTGCCTTCTTCATGTTGTTTCTGAAGTCATCCAGAGTGTGACACCAGTGCACACCGCAGCCGGGGTGTTGCTTACCAACAATGTCAACTTCACGAATCATCCATTCGAGGGCCATGTCGCTCATCTGCAAAGCGTCATCGTTCAGAGGCTCCTCGAGCTTGTCTTGCTTGATTGTTCTGAAAATGAACTTTAAGCGCGGCCACCATTTCATTTCGCTGGGCGATTGCTGTGTCATAGCTGGCCAACCTCCACCAATATCACCGTGATTACCAGGGAACCAGACTTCTCTGATGTCCTCTTCGTCTTTCTTACTCTTGTCTTTACCCTGGGCATCCTCAACTGCCTTCTTAATATCTTGGGCAAGAAGGGCAGGCTTAAACTTCACACGACGTTCATCGACAGCCACAGCGTGTCGAACGTGGTGCGCAGTACCCGTTACCTCGACTGGTGCAGGGGCGCTATTCTCAACCATGGCAACAGAGTTGACGCAGTCCCAGAGGCCGAGGAAGAAAACCTTGATGTTGACATGGACTTTGGGATCGGTGCCTTCAGTTCTGCAGAAGGTCTGGCTGAAGGCCGCGACCTGTTTCTCGGCAGCTTCGGTCTCCTTACTCTTTGTGACAATACGGTTGCCAGCTAGACTAGTGTCTTGAGCAGTGGTGCTTTGTTGCTCAGCCTTTACCGTGCCATTAGTGGCGCCGTTAGGTCCACCATTCTGAATCAAACTGGCATCGTCGGTTCGTTGATCGCATGGCTCGTCAGGAGGGGCTGGAGCAAACATTCCGAAAGCGGCGGTACGATCCTTGCTTTCAAGATCCATCTGTGTTTGGTAGAGCTTATATGCGAAAGGTACCATTTCTTCATTACCCTTGCAAAGCAAACCGACCTTGTTTACCATGCGTGAGAGGTATCTCGCAGTGTAGGCACCTCGACTGAATCCAAAGATATAAATCTTCGCTTCCTATTTGGGGAATTAGCAGTTATCAGAATAATGGTTGAGCATCACTTACAGGCTCATAGTATCGCATCAGGAAGCGATATCCTGCCATAACGTGGGCGTCAAATGTCGTGCCGAATCCTGAGTCAATCGCCTTGGTGAATTTGCTTTTAATCTCACCAAGGGTTGACTTGTTGACGGAGCTCTCATTGATATCATATGTACCAATACCGGCTTTTCAATGTTAGCAGAGTCGACATTAATGGGGTGGCTTACATACTTTGGTAATAATGATACTGGCTCTTGTGATTACGGTCAAGCTTGCGAAGAATCTTGACGACGTTGGTGTCGGCGTTGGTGCCACTAAAGGTATTGCCGGTTCCGTCAAAGCAAAGAATAATCTTGACATATTTATCGGCCGCAATGGCCTCCTGGACATCCGGGCTCGTAGCGTGAGGCATCTTGGTGGAGATGGACGTATACCACAAGCAAGAGGAGTCGTGAAAAAGGGTATCTTAAGCAGTCAGGAAGAAGAACTTATTTGGGCGGGGCGACGAGTTTCTTATACCCTTTCCTTCCAGTGGCTTATCGTATATAATTGTGACGGGGTAACTGTTTGGCTTAATTTACGGTTTTCGGCTTCCTCATCGCAGTCACTCATTCGTCGTTGATTCAAAGCTCAAGGTATAAATCGGGTGAAGGTGTTCAGTAGCTGGAATCTAGACCTAGCCAACAAACTCAGCTCCAGCCACTTGTCTCAGCTTTTGCACCCTCAAAAGGGAACAAAAAATGATGGCGCATGCTGAAATCGGCCGTTTGGCTCGTGCCGTGCCGCATAAGCTCACTAACCTCAGCCTAGCTAAGCAAATAGTTCGTAGAGCTAGTGGACAGCTAGGAATTTCAGCAAGCCACTCTTGAGCGGGGGAGGTCCGAGCTGGAAAGTCGTTGCTTATCGTCCAACCGATCGCCAGGGTCTAGATTTCGTACATGATGATTGTGCATGGTAAGCTAACTGTTTATGCAAAGGCTTGGCTCAATTGAGAAAAAATGGTGTAGGGACATTCCTGATCAGAAGCTGAAGAGTGAGACAGGAAGTTCAGCTATGTTAAAGTTGATTGAGGCTGACTGGAAGCGGATTAACTGAGGTAGGCCTCTAGACTGGCTCACCCTGAGCTTTCAAGTCCCTTTATTATCCCTTAAAGTGGCAAAAGTCTACAGGTCGGTCACTCGATCCACTGACCCCACGTACAAGAGGTTGTAACGATTGGGTGTGCTTAGGAGCGTCTTCTATCCTAGCCATCTCAATTGGCTAAACACTCTCGTCGGTACCTAATTGTAGACTTGTGCCACTCAGAGGGATAAGCTTTGTGCCTCAAGCACAAGGGGGAGTATAACCAGGCAATGAGTTAGCTAATAAAAGAAATAATACCTATTTTTCTTTAGCTTTTATTCTATAAGAATGAATATATCTAACTCTACATCATCGAATTGGTGCCAGGCGGACGGCTACAGTGGGGTACATGCACAGAAGAATCTGACGCCTGTGGACAGTTCGGAGGCGAGGCTGCATGAGTGGTTAATCAGAATATTCGCCTTAAATGGGTCTTCGGGGATGCATCATATGATGGTGCGTCTCTAGATCAGTCGCAATAGTCTACGGGGTGATTTTTTTATCCCTATCGACCTTAGCAGCACAACGCCCGTACGGTTCTATTGGCTGTTGGCTTCCGCTATACTAGCTACGAAGTGAAATCACAAATTACTCGCTATCCGTCGTCTCTTGTCTCAACATCTCTTCTTCGCCGCCCTCCCTGATTTCATTTCTTGTCTCCTTGTCATCCCTCCCGCTAGGTACCTCGAGTCGTAAGATTCCAGCTTGCTTAGGCGCCGCGTCGTAGCCTGAGGACAACTGCTCAGTATCCAAATTGATCATGCCCGCCTTGGCAAGATAAACATGTTGACCAACCCACGATGTAAGTCGTGGTGGTCCAACATATATCCGTGCAAACCCCAAAAGAACTGAGAACGCCCCAATCGCAATGAAAATGCCAGCAAATACAGGGCGACAGCCACTAACCGTGGTCATGCCTGTAAAGAATGGATATTGTGAAAATGGCTTGCGAGAAAATGCTATCCTTTCCGCTTCCATGCTGAGAGGGCTTTGGGTATCATTGGGAGGGTCTTTCACTGGAGGTCCAGGGCTATCGTCTGCTCTGTCAAATGAACAGAGCCCGTCATCGAGAGCTGGTTCTGGACCCCACAGCAAGCAGCCACCCGATGGAAGCTTGGACATGATTATCTGGACGAACCCACCCACACCGCTCAACAATCTGGGCTCTCTATAGTATTGCGTAGAGTTGCCAGTACCGCTTTCTTTCCATTCGGATTGAACGTGCCCCGGATCTGTCAAGAAAGCATCGATCCACTTGGTAGGTAAAGTGGTTTTGTTGTAACCCAGGTTGATGGGTTCTCGACCCATTGAGAGTATCTGAAACGTATCGACATCGTTCAAATCAGCAAAAAACCCGTTATCAAGACGCACAGATCGTTCTGCCTCCAACAATACGAATCGAACTTCGTATGTCAACCTTTGAAGCACGGGCCCTGATAGGTTTGATACTGGATCGTCATGCCCCCTCCTTGGAGACGCCCATTGAATTTGCATCTGGTTCGAATTGTAGACACGATAGTCAACAATCCCAGACCCGTTTTGGAACCAGTGGTCGACCAAAACCCGATTCCAATCTTCATGATTCTCTGACATGTTAAAACCCCCACGCTGCTCAGTCAGATTAGCGACAATGGCCAGTTCCTGGTTTGTTTGTCTGCCTAGGCCATACTTCCCCCCGTTTGCGGAATGGATTTTCGCTGCGGGGAGGAGCACCGCTGAGGGAGGTATCATATGGGAGGATGGATCAGGTTCGCTGTGATTTAATGTTTTCATAAGTTTTTCTTCAGGATAGACGAATCGGTGTTCCGTGTTCGGTGCATAAGGCTCGTCCTTGAAACTCGACATCATTGGCGGAGTCCCTTCAACCGATATGGGAAAGGAACGAAAGCCCATAAGGGACACTTCATGCACCATAATTTCTGTTTGTACGATGCCAAATTTGTATGCGATTGATGTGGCGATTGATGCACCGGTCACAAGGTAGCGTAAGGTTGTGAATTGTGGGAAGCCTCGAATTCCGTATGCCACCGGCGCTCGGTGTTGAGTATTGAGATATCGCGAATAGTTGAGGCCTTCCCCATGCGATGCTTGCCAAGTAGACCACCAATCAAACAAATGGTGGTTAGCCTCTCCGAGGCCATATGAGGTAAGGGCAAATCCAACACCGAGGATGGCTATCCATGCCTGGATTTCTAGATGGGACCCATAACGGAACCCACGATAAGGATCGTAATAATTCAATTTTTCCGAATCGAACAGATGATGGGACGCATTGGATTTCCAATGTTTTGGCGCGGCGACACCGTCCATCAGGAGTCCATTAGCACCGACAAAAATGAGCACAGCGCCGCCAAAGAAAGAAGTCAAGAGCGAAATCAGTCCAAGGTGCTTGAACGTCGTAAATACGCGCCGTGAAAGGGTAGAGGCCATATTTCGGGAAGGTTGGTCGCGGCTTCGGTTGTTAGGGGGGAAGGTTGCGGGCGAAGGACAAACGAAATGAAGGGCAAAGATGGTTTAAAAAGGTCTACATGTCTTATGGGCGCTATCCGAGACGTCGTACTAGAATTAATTGGTCAGAAAGAAGCTTCACTCGCGAAGGTGATGTCAACAACACGACGTGCATATGGCCCCCAATGTGAGGAGCTACCAACTTGATTTTAACTTTTAGGTCGCTTGGCGAGTGCAACTTCGGGTGCTACTTAATATACGATGACGTCGGATGTAACATAGCGGTCTCTTTGCAATCTATTAAGAATAGATGGTATTAATATGGGAATGGGGCGGAGACAGACGCGTACTTAAGCAGTTGACAGCGCATTCAACAATCAGGGGTATACGACAATTAGGAATACAATAGTACGTGTGCTATTATCTTTGAAACCCGGATCAGTCATTGATTGATATATAGCGGTCAGATAGTAATGATACCAGTGCCGCGTAACCATAAGACTCGGTCTCAGCCATCAGCCTTCGACACGCAAACTTGTTCCTGTAAAATACCCTCTGAAAATCATAAGCCGTGCTTCCGTCGTCTAGCATCTGTTCCATTTCAGGTAACCGTCCCTCCCATGTACCATGTGGAAAGTCGGCTGGAACCACTATCAAGACCCTTGTCTCAAGATCACTAATTTCCTTCACCGCCTCCCTCGCATTCATTTCGTTGCCGCCACACACGATGGCATTCCCAGTTGACAAATAGGCTTTCGCGACCCAACATCAGTTGTAATAGAAGAATATAACTACTTCAGGTTAAACAGCACTATTGTCTAATAGACCCGGTATCAGTGATACTCCATTATGAGGGATTACTGGTATATAGGTAGCCCAATCTAGAACAAATCCAAACTTTAAAACCGATCCTTATTCAAAGATAGCGACATGATAAAGTACATAGGTGGGGTACCAATCTGATAAACTGATGCATCATAGGATAAGAGGTTAACAGCCAGGGTTCGAGTGGAGAGAGGGCACTGAGTAACGTGAAACTAGCGTCAGGGGTTCTACCGCACCTAAGCTCTAGGTGGTAGGGACGCAAGAGAAGAAATAGCCCCGCACTTTTCCATGTCCTACGATAATTAGCACAGATTTTTAATCAGACTAGCTGGGGATTTCCCCTTTTGAAGAGACTCAGTGGGATGGAAGTGCAGATGCTATGTGGAATACTGGGATTAATAGTTTATGATCAGGAACTTGAGCAAGGAAGTGCGTATTCGAACTGATTTAAGGGACAAATGGTCAGATAAGTGGTCAGGATTTGAGCGGGTAGAGATATAACACGAAGCTTTTACATATAATTCTGATAAGGTTGTCTATTAGTAGCTGTCGTTTCCGTCCAACCGGATAATATAAAGTATTATTCTACTCAGGACTTCAAACCTGCTCACGCTCGTCAGTCACAGCCACGGGCTTCTCAATGCTCAGGTCCGCCCCCTCGGTATTATATCGAAATTCCTCCTCCTGCATCCTTAATTCCTTAGAAAGTTGGCCATGAGCCCTCCACACAGGCTTGATATCAAAGAGACTATTCATCGTGTCAAGCGGCAGGCCCTTGGTTTCAGGAATAAAGAAGAAGACAAAGGTAGCCGAGAGCATCATAAGCGACGCGAAAAAGAAGTAGACGCCATAGCCCATCTTGAGAAACATTTGCGGAGTAAAGCGAGAGACAATGAAGTTCCAGAACCAGTTATTGGCAGCAGCGGAAGCTTGACCAAGTGATCTGCGACATGTTAGCATTCCTGGATTTTGTCTGGCTGGGGGGACGGCATAGAAACGTACCTGGAATTCTCGTCAAACATCTCAGAGTTGAGCACCCAGGGAATGGGATTCCACGTGGGAGAGTAAAACACAGTCCAGAGATAGAAGAAGAATACCGCAGCAATGCCACCGCCTGACATTGACGGAGCTTCAGCTCCCGTGGCCTCAGCGGCAGCCACCTTGGCAGCCGGGTCAGCAATCTTGATGTAACTTCCAATGAACCACATGCAGAGAGAACCGCCAACTGAACCAATGATTAACAACTTCCTGCGTCCGACAGTCTCGATCAGGAACAAGATGAAAATGATAGTAATGCTCGTCTTAACCACGCCGAAAATACCGGTGGTCAGGAAAGAGGTATTGGTGCCCTGGATGCCGATACTCTTGAACACAGTAGGGCTATAGTAGTTGATAGCGTTGATACCAGAGCCGTTCTGCCAGAGGAACATCATGCCGCCGAGGAAAAAGCGCCATTGAATCTTGCGGCTTTTAAGTGCAGTGAATGGCTTCCAGAAACCAGGGCCAACTTCTCTGTTGTAGCGGTCTAGCTCCTGGTCAATGTAGCCGACCTCTTCAACGATGTAACGGTCATCAGGCGACAGCTGCCTCAACCAGCAGAGGTTCTTCATGGCTTCTTCACGCCGACCCTTTGAGAACAGCCAACGAGGCGATTCTCTGATCCAAACGGAACCAAAGAGTAGTACGCCGGCGGGGACGAGTTGGACAGCAAAGGGAATGATCCACTGCTTATGGCTGGGAGCCATCGTCTCAGCCAATCCATAGTTGATCCAGAAGCCGACAAGGCCGCCGATCTGCCATCCAAGTTCGTAAATACCAACGAGGCGACCGCGAATAGCAGGTGGAGAGAGCTCAGAGCAGTATATCGGAACCATATTAGAGCAGGCACCAACGCCAACACCAGCGAGGACGCGGCCACCAATAATCAGTCCCAGGCCACGCTCAGCATTAGCACCAAGCATCATGCCGGCGCCCAGCATGAAAACAAAGCTGAAAGCGATCAGGGAGAAACGTCGGCCGATAAAATACGAGGTAATGTAGGCGAATAAGCTACCAAAGAAAGCACCCGCCTGGTAGACGGATACGATGTTGGATTTGAGAAGAGCGAGGTCATTTGTTTCGTATGATGCAAAGTCGAATTCCTCCGTAAAGGACGGTAGCGCAATGGTGGTGCCAATAAAGGCGGAATCGTAGCCGATCATGCATGATGCGAAAGAGGCTATGGCAGCGCAAGTGTAAACGCGCCAGTTGTAAACGACCTTTGGAGTCGGCCGGTCCTCATTGACGGCGAAGATATTGTTGATGGAAATGCCCATGATTGAGGTCCGAGTGCTTCAACCAGCACAAGGGTCGATCGAAAGTGAAGTTGTCTGTCCCGGAGTTGAGGTTCGTGATCGACAAAAGCAAGGGGTAGAGGCAGCCCCAATATATACTTCGTATCCATTGATATTAAACCTATTACCACGACGCCCCCGCTTGAAAGTTTACCCCATCCCTATCCACTTGCCGATATTGTGGGGGAATTGAGTCATGCTTAAAGTTTGCAGATTTGCATGGACAGGGGTCATGGTAGCACTAGAGAGATCTAGATTTACAGACCCCGCATGCGTCGGGGTAATACTACGGGGCAGTTTTGGTCTAAACGGCACTAGACAAACATGTCCGATGGCTAGCGGCGTGGATGGCTAAGAGTTTACCCCTTACCTGAACTACCGTATTTCATTTTCGTAAACCAGCAAATCCTACACTAGATGCGTCATATATTTTCAGGTATAGGCAAGCACTCTCAAGGCGACGTGATGTAATAGTTCTGGTATGGACTACTCTTGGTCAAATGCAGGTATATGCAGTCTACAACCGACGATGAATTGAAGGCCATGCGCGTCTTGTATGGTGTGCTTAGTTGCAATATCATAGCCTTGTTGTCTAGTTCAAGATCAGGTTTAAGTAATGGGGAAAAAGCCCGCATGCTCTCTCCTCCTTCTGGGGCTGCAACTAAATTGCGGGGACCCCGCATTGTGTTAAGCTAATAGGGTAAGTGCTTGTCCTCCCCCGTCTACATGATCCCAAGGCTTGTTGTAGCACCGGGTTGCTCATAATAATTGTGGGTAAGCATTGAGCCGCCCATATGTGTGATTTCTTGGGCAACGTGTCAGTGCTCATTAAGTATGTTCCAGGGTTCGGGATGATGGATAAGCAGATTTCTAGTTTGGTCTAGTTACCCTATATGGTCATATTTGATAATAAAGTAACTTTAAAATTTATATTGCTTTGTTATTGTTATAAGCACCGTTGCTAGTATAAATTGAATCGTGATCAAGTGAAAAGAAGCATTATCATCCGAGGCTACTTACTGGGCCTCAGCGAACAGACAGCTGACTCCTCCAGCCCGGGCCCTGCAGCCGATGTCTAGTGCCTGCAAGCAGCGAACAACCCTGTCAAAGCCGCAATTGTCGAAAGCAGAGTTCGTTTTGCATCAGCATTCTTCCAGATAGCTACTAGATTTCGAATATCATCCGTAGTTTGGAGAATCTCATCAGACTTCTTTTGGCTTTCAAGCTTCGCGTGGGCGTTTAGGAGTTTATCGTTGACTGGAAACACAACAAAGACAGTGTACACGACAACTAAGCCCATGGAAACTGCTGCAGAAAAGTTAAGAAAAACGTCGAGGTTATCCGTGCCACCTGGTGATTGTTAATGTGTGACGTAGGGTAGAAGAAAAACTCGACGGGCATATAGGTAGCTACCTAATAGAGCAGCGCCAAGAAATCCTAGGCCCGAGCCAGTCACTACAAAAGGCCCATATTTGCGGCCGAAATCCCAAGCGCGAAACCACTGTCGTGTGGCTGTCTCTCGATCCGATACTAGCAACGCATTGTGCACGGCCACTCTGTCGGAGCAAAGGCCGTAACCTGTGCGATTCAGCTCATGTAGGTCTAAGGTAATTGTAGTAAGGCTTCTTACCAGACGAGTGTGCGGCAGCGAGTAAGCTTGTGAGCTGGAGAGCCTTGACCCAATTGATCGCCATTCAGACTGTGTTTCTGTAGTGAGCGCCTTGACTTGACCACTTTGATCTACCAAGATTATGATGGGCGACTTTATAGAATTGCGACAAATCCTTGCATAGTTCGGCGTTGGTCGGTATTGCTAAATGTCCGACCTCGTCATCTGGTGTAAGTGGGTTCGGCATTTAGACTAACCCGACCCCCGGAGATTTTATTTTTGGGGCATAGCTCAATCCGACGACGAGTTAGCCTTGAGAGCTCTTTCCATGTAACAAGGTATGATATAGAGCAGTTTTTGTGAGCGTTAGTCAATTCTTCCATGAGCTGATCGACAACTCAAGATTGTTCAGCGTGAGGTAAACGATGGCTCGAAGAGAAATGACTGTGGTATCCGATCCAGCAGAAATGTTTGTGATGAGATACGAGTGAATCTACCTCAAGCTTCTCTATCGGTCGCTATCTTCTCCCTTCAACCGGATACTTCCATGCCATCCAGGCAATCCAAGCCTGAAACCCACCAAGGAAAATAGTTACAATTCCAACCAAGATGGAGATAAAGAGCGCCAGTAGAGCAAGTGAGAAAGCATTACCTTCTGAACCTCTACGGTCAAACCAACGTTCCAACTTATTCCGTGGTGGTCGTTGCATAGCGAGCTGATGCAACCGAGCAATGCGCTCCCCCCAGTAGATGTATCTCACGCCTTTGCGAAAGACGTTGTAGCCGTCATATTCACAACACTCGAAGTCAAACCCTTTAGTTTCGATCAAGTTCTTTAGGACTTTTGCGGATCTAGAGTCCATCCAAGGGAAGAGGATATCTTGGAGCGAGTGCAGAGTCTCGAAGAGAAGCTGAGGGGGTAAGGTGCCACTGATATCTTGATTAGCACCAATTTACCCATGTATATATTGACCACTTAAAAAACTCACCGACCCAAACTTTCAGTCGCAGTTATGTCCAAAGAATTAGAGTCTCTGCTGAACTGCTCCAAATGTGCTTTGAGGTAAGCAACCTGATGGAATAGATATAGCGTGTTATCCTTTTCATTGAATAGTAGGTGGTATGCCAGGTTATCCGTTGGCATGAAGCAAATTCCAAGGCGCTTCTTTAGCTTCCATGCTTTCAACTTTGACTTTTGCCCGATTATGGCCTCAAACCTCCTGGCCGTATGATCAGACACCCGAGGAATTGAGCGTTCAACGAATGAGGCAAAAGATTCTTGCGACAGCCATGAGATTGGACGATATTCCTCCAGCACAAAGTTATCAGGGTGCCATTCTTGAGCCGCAGAATCGATCATTATCATGGCTTGGACTGCTCTGTTTATAATATTGTCAACGTTATCGCGAACTATCGGGTTCTCGTTGCATAATCGGATTGCCACTTCCTCTTTCGTACTGTGTATGTTGCCTCGGAGCATGATGGCGGTAGAGAGAACATATTGATGTGTTGGTAAGGTTGGGGCATAATTGCAGCCGAGAGTACTTTCATTCAAAGCCAAATCATTGAAAACTATGAAATAGGCTTCGAAATTTCCCTTTCTCCCGAGGAGCTTCAGCGAAATCTCTGCTTGCTCATCGGGGGTCGTCGGTCTCATCTTGCCTGGAGCCTGAAGTGGCCTGGGAAAAGACGTGACCCTAAGGTCAAAAAAATCGGGGGCATGCCAATGAAGAACTTTTTCACTCTTGTGTCATGGGCGCCTCATCCCACCATTATTTGGTTCGCCCAGTTTGCCTGTCAGCTTCATATTCAAGTCCAACCAATCCTAGCATGACAACATATGAGGCGCTGGTATTACCGAATTCGCCTCGTTGGGCATCAATCCAAAGCCCAAATTACAATTGTAATTTACAATTGAACTTTTGTACCTCAAGAACAGCTCTTGACTCTCCCCTCCCAGTCCGACTTCTAAACATCTTTCTTTCTTCTAGTTGTACCATCGCTTTGATGCTATCTTTGAGATATGAGTTGACCATGAAGGTGTCTGAGTAATGGGTTTACGCCATTCTCTGCTTCATATTGCCCAAATATTAAGGGTCTCAGTTAAAAGGATCTTCCACGACAGTACGAGAGAAACGCCGCGTCCAGGAGTAGTTGGTCAACAAAACACCGAAATCAAGCCTATACCAGGCAGCCGCTCCAAGATGATATTCTATGATATTCCTGTATGCTCGCCTCCCTTTTCAGCTGAGAATTATGAACAACGTTTCCGCTACGTTGTCAATGAACTGAGAACAGTGGTCTTCAAAGACGAGGATCTTCGACTGTGTGGTCGACACATCAACTACAGTCGTCACATGATTGGGGCTTCAAAAGATACATCAGTACCATCCATTCTCGTGGAGTGTAGGGAACGTGACCTCAAGGCCCTGCGGCAGCTGTTCAACAAACATGCTGCGCGCCTGCGTTGCTACAAGGAATCAACTTGGCAGAATTTAATACCTAACGAAGCTCTAACGCCTAAGCCAGTCTTCCAGCTCGTCTACTTGTCACATGCTCATCACCCTACAAGACAATACGCTGCTCATGAACCCGTCATCTCAAGTACTTCGAACTGTCAGACACTGTGCGGTTCTCTAGTCGAATGCGACGGTCGCCTGGCTACTATCGGACTGACGCTTGTTGTCGACGGCACTAGTCGTGTGATGACTGTGGATCATCTCTTTAACAGCAACCTAGAAGATGAAACTTCACTATACACGACAGATGACTGTTCAGTCAGGGCCATTGATTCAAATGAAAAGACAACATGTACTACCGCTGCCGACGACCACGGTTGTACACCGAATGATGCCACCATGAGTTCTGAGGGTCGAGTGGTACAGCATCTCAAACCACTGCATCCTGCTGCACCGTATCTGGATTGGGCATTCGTCGACTTGACTGGCTATCCAGAAAGTTTCCGATCACCTAACATTATCTTCCCAAAGATGAAATCGGCCCCTGTTCTACTTCGGCGCTTTGCACGCAAACCACGTTCACACACCACACAAGTGTACATGATATCCGGAATAAATGGTACAAGGAAGGGCCGCCTATTCAGTGGCCTCAGTGAGCTAGGTCCGCAACAAAAGCGAGAGCCTTGCAGAGTTTGGAAGATGTTGCTAGATCCTCCTCAAGGTGCGTGTTGTATGCGAGGACTAGTCATAGAAACGACCCAACTGAACTGTCATCGCAGGCCTTGATCCTGGAGAGTGTGGCTCCTTGGTCGTTGATCAAAAGACTTTCGAAGTATATGGGCACGTTATTGGATCGAATGTCCTCGAGGATGTTTTTGTTGTTCCTCTGGCAGAAACGATTGGGCAAATTCGGGCTGCATTCAATGCAACTACTGTGACCTTACCTTCACAGGAACCATTATTACCTTCATCCGTCTTCACACAAGATGACAAAAAGGGGCAGAAAGACTGTTTCTCCCATGAACAATGTTCTTCGCCAACAAAGAAGCAGCCTACTTCTGAGGCAGCAAACGGCATCCTGCGAACGTCATCCTTTGAGCCCCTTGACGGAAGTGTAACGTCTAGCAGTTCCCCTCCAGTATGCGCTAGGTTCTCTGCGCTACAAGAAAACAGACCGCATATAGACGTCTTACGGGGAGCTGTAGAACTGGAAGTCGATGAAATCGGCTCCTTTATGGATTCCTATCCATCTTCGCTATCTGCCCAACGAAGTGTCGAGAGAGTTGAAGGCTTCTGCAGTGGAGCGTCATTTGCTCTAGATGATTCTGTGCCTTACCCTCATGGTTTGACTCGTCCACGATCAATAATTGGCCCCGGAAACACTTATAACGCGGTGGTTAATGATGCAACCTGGGATAATAAGCTAGGCCAATACACCAACAAGCACCGACAATTTTCATCTGGCCAACAGTTACATAAGTTGCTGAAGGAAAAGGTAAGAGCCACCTAGTGCCCTCAAGAATTCACAGGTATTTACATGCTCATTTTCTTAGAGGTTGAGAGAAACGCAAGCGGATCTTTGTGTTGTAAAGCAACTTCGTCGCATGTACGCACGCCAAATTCTGTTTGATATATCCTTTATGACTAATTCATGCCACAGATACATTAACAATCCCGATGGGACCAGTATCTTGGCTCTCATAAGAACTGCGCCCTCATCTCAGGCGGATATTCTGCGGCGAATGCTTACTACATACATCACACCGAACATCGATCCGTACATTTCATTAGATGAACGCGTGAGTACCGCCCTCAAGCTTGTAGATGTCTGCTATCAGCTAACATCGCCTGATCACAGTTCTGGTGGGGAAACCTGCAACATCAATTGAGTTTCCAATTTCCATTCTATATGCTTGTTCCTCAATCATACAATGACTCCCGGTCGATCCTTGAACGCACACAACCATTTCGGACAAATTTAGGCCTGTCGTTCCTAGACAAAGCTTTTTCTAGAACAAGGCCCCAACAGACCCGGGATTGTAACCTCTACGAGGCCGTAATCTCTTTCGGTATCGTGGTGCACAGCGGCGAATACTGGACTGCGTATTGCTTCGAAGACGGGGATATTGAAGTGTCCGTGTTTGGACTTGAGTTTGACGATGTTGAATACCTTTTAGAGGAACCTTCGATAAGAGAGCACTCTGCCAAATCATTATTCTTAGATACCATGAGCTCTAGTCTTCTGAGAGCATTGGATCACTACGAGAGCATCACGGACCTTTTTCGGGAACTCATGAATGAACAGGTGAGTTCGCCTCATGAGCATCAGAATCCTTTTGCAGTGGCTTTTCCTGCCCCGCTTTAACCTCTAAAAGGGGAGATGCTGATAATTACCACAGATATCTGACGCCTCCTCGCAGGAGTACAGGCGAATAGGTCCCCAGCTGAGAGAAACTCTCAATTGCATGCTTTCTTCCGTATCTCGATTACAGCGCACCGTCAAGCAATTCCTCTCGGATAATCCAAAGATCGACCTAGACCAAGTCCCTCATAATACTGCTTTACCGAACCCCAGAGGCCCCGATCGTATTGACGGCCTGCTACGTCGTATTGCCAAGTCCTGTGGTCGGTTACAAGATATCGAGCTTGTCTACCATCAGCTGATTACTAAATTGGAACTTGCAGAAGTGAAGGAGGAAGATGATGCACCAACGAGAGTTTACGAACCCAGTGTTCGACAATTAACCATTGCGGCATTTATATTGGCAATTCTCACTGTGATGTTACAAGGATTTGTTGTGTATGGGACCAATAGGAACTAGGTACTATATGAAGTATATAATTATAATTAATATTCTAAAGCAAATAAAGAGTGATAATACTGATAATTTATCTGTATCAATTTAGTATATATACCAAATCCAGGATATGAACATGAAGGTGGCATCTGATGGCCACAAACTCACCATGATCACAAGTGCTAATCAAGAAACCGTTATGAATTCAGATACAGAGTTGCCCGGTAGTGAAAGTTAGCCACTTTAGTCTACTGTCAACCAAATGGCCAACAAGAGGGAAACCTGTTTGGTCACGGGTCTGTGTTGTATCCTCGGGCCCCTTCGTCTCATTTATTCTGACTCAGATACTTTAGATTTTTGTGATTACAGGCCAGCTTGAATTTGGAAGGAGCGATTTCTGGGATGTTTCGGCAACGTTGAGGAGGGTGGAGAACAAATGGGAGGAGTATCACCTGAATTGGTTTCAGAGGCGTGGACGAAGTGATGAGGCAGAAATGCGTGGTACATAGAGTGACGGACCTCACTGTGGCACACAGAATTACGTGGTAGTCAAGCTCTTCTAAGAACGAGCTCTGTAACAAATAATAGTCGACATACTCACATCTGCATCTGCATCATGGTGTTTTATCAAGAGAAACTAAGCAAGTAAAAACTAGCGCCTAATTAGACAGACAGACACTCAAGTACAGGCGGAGGACAGCATAGCCAGGCGAACGCGTTTCACTTTCCACCGCGTCCCAATTACTTCCTCATTTCCTTCTTTTGCTTTGCGTCACCACTCTCCGCTGGATTACCAGGCCTCAGCTCCGCCTTGGGCTTCATCTGAGAAAGTTCAAACTTATAGAAGCCCTCCAGCACCGTATGCGGACCCATCTCCAAAGGATAATCTGAAGGTGCTGACTTCAAGTTGTACGGCACGAACTGAGGTAAGTACTCATCATCATCTCCAGGCACTGTGTACGCCGAGAGGTTAGGCTGTAGCCATGACCACTCGCCCTTATCTGTAAGAGCGGGTATGCAAGCCTCAGCTGTGGTTTGGTTCATAGGCTTCTTCCATGAATCGAGGCTGGTGTCGATACCTGGAAGGTCTGATCGTGTGAGGACAGGTCCACCGCGCAAGAGAATGCGTAGTTTCTTGAGAGTCTGGTCAATGATCCACTGGGGTAGCTTCAGTGTTGTTGATGGTAGAATACCCGTAGCGATATGAACGGGCTGATAAGGGTCGACGATAGCGCCGAGGACAACAGTTGAAGGATGGTTCCAGAGGCCGCGATGGTAGGCGGCAGCTGCGTCGTAGTCCTTGGCAGGATCCGGTGTGCATTTGGAAGGATCAACGTGTAACGGTGAAAGGTAGACTTTGCTTGAGCTGGGTGAGGCGAACGAGTCCGGTTTCTGGTTATCGCCTGCAACGATGTTACGTCCTGGATAACCGAACTCGGTGTAGACGCAATTGATGTCGGGTACCTTATCTGTAACACGGTCTTGAGGTTGTGGAATAGGAGCCGGCTTGACTGATGTAGATGGCTCTGGCGATGGAGGAAAGTAGCCGATGAGTCCATCGCGCAGATTCGACTTGTCACCAAGAAGGACCTCGAACTTGTACTCGTCAAGTTTGATCTCCTCTTTCTTCAGTAAGTCCTGGTAGCTCTGCGACTGCATGACAGGCGTAGCAAGCTCAAGGTTCATACCAATGTTGACAAGCGCAAGCGGACGTCCCACCATATTGAGCATCTGCGCATCGCCGGTCAAAGGATCGTTGTAAATATTCTGGCATGCATCAGAAAGCATTGCCCATAGACCGACGAGGAATTTTGCGTCAGACATCCGCTTCATGAGTTGTTGAAGCTGCGACGACTCGTTGGCTGCCTCAGACATGTCGCCCTCGGCGTAGTGAACCTGCCAATATGCCTTGCCGTGGATGTTATCAGGCACCAAGGCTTCACCCATGCTTTCACCCGCAGCGTTATAGACTTGAATGCCCATAGTGCGGAAGTCAAGCATAAGCCAACCCCAGACAGGATCCTCGTATTCTGTGGTTGGACGCCAGACATGATGTCTCTGACCGCGACCTGGCTCAAAATCACCACGGAAAAACCGTGTTGTCTCATGGTGCGCATCGACGTCGGCGGAGTTTACGACGAATTGGATGTTCAGTCTCGCGTCTTGATTGATGCGATGACCGAGCTGGAAGAATTGCGAGCAGTGCTTCTCGTCTAGTTCAACACTGTTGGCAAAGCCTTCACCTTCTGCTTCGTTCGGCTGGCACGCGATTGTGCGGCCGAGGCAAGGATATAGAGGCTTGGTCTTGTTGATGACGTCTGGTGTGTGAATAGGTGACACGACTTGGCCGAATTTGTCGACAATGTTGAACTTTGTGAAGCGTGCTTGGCCGTGCGTCACAGGCTTGAAGTCCCGCTCTGCTTTGTCAATGGAACAAACGTCTTCTCCAAATGGAGTAACGTCGTGACCATTTTCCGACTCGAGCAATGCGTCGAGGAGTGATGTTTCCTTCTCACTGCGCGGAGGATGCGTGTCAGATCTGTATGGAGAAACGTGGATTCCACCATGAAGAGTGAGAAGCTGATCCGTGAAACCATCCAAATTCCCAGATACGAGGTTAAGGCTCTTGAGTGACTTTTCCAGCTGCTCAAGTATCTGAGCCTTGCCGCCTGCCAGATTCGCTTTCTCTTTGAGAGACTCATTATCCAACTTGTCTAGCAACTGCTGTGCCAGCGTTGTCATGGCCCATTCAGCATTGGGACGCAAAATACTTCGTCCTGAGACAGTGCGCTTGTGTAGGTCCATCATATCAAATGAAGAGATATTGACACCTGGCGCAATTCTGTAGTCGGCCGTGCCATCGCTCAATCTTTGCAGCGTCCAAAATCGCTTAGGCAGATGGTAGTACTCAACCTCCCACTCTAGGAACAACACACGACAGGGCTGGGTATCATTCCAATGCGTGTCGGCTTGGTTGTAGTAAGCAGGCCTGGGCTCTTTCATCTTTTCTGGGTCGCCGATACTCAAGGCATACGCCCACTCCTGCATCAACGCATCAACTCCAACACGGACCCAGCCTGGTGCTGTGTAGTTGAGAGCGTTGAGGCTGTCGAGAGACTCAAACAGGGCTGGAAGTCGCATGAGGCCCTTGTTCGACTTTTCTGCTTTGACGATCTTGTTGACCAGTTCTGGGTTCTGGAAAAAGAGCTTCATGCCGTGGACCATGCACAGCTGGTGATTCGCATCGCCTGACTTGGCTCCCACCAGTTCCTTTAGCCATTGCTGTACCAGTTCTGCTCCCTGCTTGCCAGTAAATGGAAGCGAACTCAGTGGTCTAGCCTTATTGTTCTCTTTGACGAGGAACTCTGAGGGCCATGCTGTACCAAGTCCTCCCATGACGATAGAAGGAGACGTGCGGCTGAAGAATTCTGATCTAGCAGTGGCATGCATCTTTTCCAAATCGGCGGGCACATTACTCTGGTTGTACCTCTGGCGCAACTGTTGGACAACCTTCAAAGCCGCAAGATCATCTTGAATTCTCCTGTTACATTCTGCGCGCACCAGAGGATCTCTCCATCTACCACCCGACACACGAGCACGACGCTTCCACCATTCACAGAAGAGCCGATGACGAAGATATCCTTCCTGACGGTCCAAAGCATCTATATATGCCTGGAATCTATCCGCTTTGAGCAAGGCTTTCATCTCCTCTCCGGTAGGAACATGTAAATCCTGCATCTTGTTGGGATTAATGGACTCTTCATTACCCTTGGCAGACACATTTTCGTTGTTGAAGCGCCATTTCTTGCCTCCGTCTGTAGGCTTGAAACCAGCTCTGAGATTCTGCGGTACATGGGAGTCGAGTAGTCCACCCTGGCCAGATTGTCCGATTGCCATCTTCATCTCGTCAATGAGCGCAATCCAGTCATTGTTGCTCCAGCGCTTAGGCTCCAGGCTTTGATTCGCTGCTGTCTTTTCTACGGGGCTCGTATCCTCTGGCAAAGAATGAAGGTATGCTTCAAGCGCTTCCAGCGAGTCTGATCCCATAGCTATAGGCTGGCTGCCGCTGACATTTCTGGCAATATTGATCGCCTCGGAATTTTTGGGCTCTTCATCTCTGGTCCACCTCACATTGTACATGGCGCCGTGGGTAATAGACTTTTTCTCATCATGCTGCGAATGAAACGTTGAGTGATAGCCAAACACAGCGTACGAGATAGTCGCAGACGCAGGTCGGATAATCTTTCCTGCACTGTCTTTCCACGAGACATCGTCGTGAATGGAGAAAATGTTTGAGTTGTGATGCTGAAAGTCTGCGAACAGAGGGTTTGCAGAGTCCAGCAGTGTTAATGGCGAGTGGTAAAGGCCATTAGGATCAGGATCATTCCAATCATCATCGAACTTGCGTCTCATACCCATAAACACATCGACCTGCTTTTCCACCGAGACTTTCTTGTCGATGAAGGGAGAAGCTTCCGTCTCAACATCGAAAGTGTCGTCTGTGGAAGGGTCAAAGTGCCCGCCAAAATGGCGGATACGATTGCTTTCAACTATGAAGGCCGCCAGTGCAGGAGCTCCGGCTTCAGAGGCTTCTGTGATGCATCTGAAGACTATCCAACGATCTGGTACATGTGTTTGCTGTCGTTGGTCAGTCAGGCTGTCTTGGGTCGGCGATTTGGTGCACTTACTGCGACATCTCCTGCCTTTTCATCGTCGGTGTCCTTTGCTTTTCCATTACGGAAATGCTGCGGCAGCGTCCAATGTAGATAGACGCCCAATCGCTCATTACGCAGCATACGATCATAGTTGTTTTTATTGTCCTTAACTTCCGGTGTTTGTGTGATATCCGCAATCCGAGAGTTTGAGTACCATGGATACGCTCCGTCAATGTCAACGTTGGGAATCGCATCTGGCGCTGAGAACTCCCCAGACAGAAATGACGAATTGTCAGGTCTGTTTAGTGGCGCGATAAAGTGTTCTTTGTTGAAGATGTGCTCATTGAGAATGAAGGCATCGAGGTTCATGGACCAGCAATCAATGTCTGTGGCCCGCTTGATGGGTTTTTGTGGTTTGGGAGTAGATGTTGTCTCCAAGTAAATTGGAGTTTCTTGCTCATCTTCTGACACATCTGGTGTGTCGATTGCTGGAGATTTAGAAGCCATCGCCGTTGTCATTGTGAACGTATGCCCCAGCGAATTGGATGTAGAAGGGATAGTAATTTGGTCGTGTGTTGGCGATAGTGAAGATGGCCGTTATGATCAACCACGAGTAATCAACCTCAAGCTTGTACATACTTTACTGGTAATCAGATGCGCAGGATAAGATACCCTGCCAGTTCTAGCCATCGCTAGTATCTAATAGCACGATGGTAACTCTCGTAAGATGCTAGCTAGGGTTCATTCAGCTCGCGATACGCGACTGAGACACACAGGCCGAGGCCCATTACCAACCACTCTTTCAGGGTCCAGTCCCCAAGTAGTCGGACAGTGCGGTGAACACAGTATACTTCTCTTCCTCGACGGAACAATTCCTACTAGAGGCTTACGGGAAGAACGGCACACACCACCAAATGCTAGCTTAGCGTCTCCCTATTTCCCCTTATAGCGGCTGGCTGAACGGCAACTAGCGGCCCGGAAGCTGGGAAGCTCGCTAAAAAACGCCTAGCTCAATCACTAGCCGAGGGCGTATGCATCAATTTGCCTCCGACGAGAGTGTTGCTCAACCGAAACGGGAACGCCGTTCCGCTGAGGTTCTAAACGGGAAAGTTCCCCAGGCGCGTGATTGACGATTTCGATAGTTTTGATGCAGGTCTCACGTCCTGAGAATTTTAGCTTTATTCCGCTCGGCAGGGGTATAGATGCAGTGAACATGGGCTCGAGTCTAGACACAGATCCTCTATAGAGAATTACACATTCTATTGCGAAATTGGCACCATGGCGAAGCTGATTGCCATTGTGAGGTCTGCCGTGTAAGCTCACAAGATCCTGTGTTTTGAAGCCTTCATGCTCATTCTCCAACAGAGGGAACTCAGCCAAATTTACAACTGCGCTTGTCTGAGGATCCTTCATTATCATTTTACTGCCATTTGTACCACCACCATCTCCCTCAGGTGAGGCGGCAGTATGTCTACTACGAAGCCAATCGCGACGGCATCGTCCAGTAGTTCAACTGCTTACGACAATGCCGACGCAAAAGCTCGTCTCTACGCCTATGAGATCCCTCCCATGCCTCCGGGAGAATATGAGATCATCACCACTCAAGATGTCAAGGCAGGCAATGACACTGAGAAGCTGGTATCAACACAACCCGTCACAGTCAAGGCATGTCAACCGTATGCCATAGCACCAGATCTTGTTCACTCATTCTATCCGCCAAATTTGCGCACCGTGAGTGCAACGACGCTTCCTCATGTTGTTCTCAAAGGAGCTACGCCTTGGGAACGGTCTCAAACGTATGATCCGGGCACTGCGCCAACGCCATGGATTGCTTTGCTTCTTTTTACAGATGCGGATCTGTGTGTGCCTTCGGAGGTGACCAGCGCTGCGAAACCCTCGGGCACTAGATCTTTTAGGATTCCTTTGAGTCTTTTCAACAGCAATCGCTCAAAGTGGTGTCACAGGAATGACTATTCCGACGCTGATGTCCCTGTCAAAGGTGATGGATCACCGGCTACTGCTGATTTCCTGTTTGTCAAGAGCAGCGCGTTCAAGATGTATTTTGAGCGCCAAGACTCAACAGGCAAGACGGGGCAACAAGTTGGGCCGGACTTGGACCGCTATAAACTCCTCACCTACATGACAGATAGCGGTGTCAAGGATGAAAGCGGTCATGCTACGAACAAACTCAGCACGCTTATCGGTCATCGAGCACGTCCTTATACCCTAGGTGATCAGCCAGTCAAAGTTTATGCGCACATCGTCTCAATTGAGACCTTGGGCAGTCGCATCGACTGGAAAGCTGCGAGTGAGGCCTCAGCAACAGTCGCACTGGTTTCTCTGTTTTCCTGGACATTTACCTGGGAGAAGAACAATGCGGATCACTCTCTCGAGATGTTCAGGAATCTTGCTGCTCCTAAAAGCATACGCCCGCTGGCGATCACGCTTCCGCAAACAGATCCCAAGAAGCCAGACGATCCGTCGGCTGCGTGGGTCCGTCGAAGGGTCACGGAGGGATACACGATCGTGCGTCATCGCGATATTGCCGGTGAATCATCCATGGCGCTGTACCGAGGACCGCTTATCCCTGGATCATCGCGCAAAGCGCGCATCAAGTCGAGTGTACACGGAACTGACCTGCAAATCATTGACACGTCAGCGAGAATTATCGATATCTCGTATAATACGGCCTGGGAGCTGGGTCGAACACTGGCAGGTCGCGACGCCAAGTTTTCAACGGCCATTGCCTACCTCCGTCGAAAGCTATGCATGAAGGCCGTAACGAAATCCAAGGCCGCAGAGAATGAGGATGTAGAAAATGAGCAATCAAAGCTCATGAACAAGGCGGACGACGTTGTTTTCAGCGCGTTATCGAAACTTGATGGGCTTTTTAAGGGCTCTGTGACGGCAAAGATGAAGGGTCTGCCGAAAGATGGAGAGTTAAGGTGGCAAGTCCCTTCTCCTACAGCGACATCCATGGCCGCAGCGCCAGGCGTGATGACCTTTGAGAAGCTGCGCAGGCATCTTGACAGTGCAGCCAAGCCCTGGCTTAACGACAAGACTCTAGAACTATGCCAGGCTAAGCCCGTCGTTTCTTCAATTCCTCAGTTGGATCTCGTGTTCAATTGGCTCATCGACAATCTCATGTCTTTAAAGCTAGTCCCAGCGACGTATCTGTTCCCAGATCCAGCCGTCCTTGAGAAAGAGAGCGTTAACTGCTTTCTCGTGGATGATACTTGGATCGATGCTCTGGTCGATGGTGCGATGAGTCTAGCCAACACTATGGGGGGAGGCAGTGATCCTGTCCGCGATCTCATTTGTTGGGCTTTCAACCTGTATCTGGAAAAGGCGCCAGCCGATCGTGTACAAATCGGTGGCTCGGGTTTCATCGTCCGCAGTGGTATCGTGGAGTCCTTTCCCGATCTCGAGATGAACATCACTACCAAGCTACCAGGCTCAGACGAACACATTCCTCTGAGCTGCGCGTACCGAACACGTAACGAAGACATGATTCTTTGCCTTGTCGCAAGAGGCCAGGGACAGAAGTTGGTAGACTACAAGGTCCAGCTTAAGCTACCGCCACATCAACAACGGTATAGTTTGGGGGTTGTCAAGGAGGATTCTATGGAGTTCACCTGCGAGATGAAGCCATTCTTGAAGATGACGGACAAGTTCAAAGACGCTTTACCCAAAGATGAAGTGGAAAAGAAAATCGAGTGGAGCAGAACTAGCGTCATCAGTCCTTCTGGTTTCCCCGTCAAGCCCATCTGGAATCATGACACCGGTGTCCTGACTCCTCATCTCGTGGTCAACATGATGGACTACTTCATTGATCAGACCAAAGAGCGGGTATGGGACAAGCCCAAGGCAGACTCGAAAGTGGTGTATATCGCGACACAGTTACTGGAGGGTAATCACTCTGTTACACTCAGCTTCAATGTGACCGGTGATCAAGAGAGCCTGCCTCGAAGTATCCTCCCTAAGCTGACTGCGCCCGAAGAAGATACTCGCGACCCGGCAATTAAGCATCTGCCTGGGAACACAGAAGCCAAGAACAAGTCATGGTTCTCAAAATTGGCTTTTTCTCAAGACTCTCCAGGCCGCAGCATACCAGCGCAGTCCAACACGCCTCAACACATCGTCTTCTCTATCAAAGCCAACACTGCGCCCAAGAATCTCCCAGCTGGAACAGAAGTATTTGCCATCGAAGTCACGATCCCCATTGGAGAAGATGCATCCCATCTTCTTGACCATCTGGCACCGTTACCTACCGTACGCGCTATTGGGCCACGACAACAATGGATCGCGGCTACGACACATAGAGCGGCTACGAAAGAGTCGGCTGCTGAATTGGTGGTTCATTTGAAGCCTCGTGGGACAACTGGAGGGGGTGCTATATTTTCAGAGGCATTGGATGCCAGTTTCATGCTGGTCAGGGCTACTGTTAATGGTGTTGTGGGTAATGATGTTGGGGTCAAGACGAGGGAGGTTTATGGGAGGTGGGAGAAGACTAAGAATGCTGCTGGTAAGGAAGTTTCTGTGTTAGCTACGACCGATGTCATGGATTCATGGATGCTGCGCAAGGAATAATCTGGGGTATTTCGTTCATATTCACTATTTATCTGGAGGTCATTACTGAAGCTATCTCAATTGAAACACGTTGTGTTTGGACTAAGGCCATCACAATTGTTCAAATTCTACAAATTGAAGGTTCGAATTCACACGGCTGTTTGGGTTTCACATTTTGCCAAAATGTCTCACAGTCACATTCCTCTCCAATCGCGTAGTTGTTACTGTATAGAAGAATAAAATTCTACAGGAATCTTTATCAAAAACCTTCCCCATAAGTTTCAGCCTCTCTATTAACCTATGTAGCTGTTCATTCAGCGTAGAGGCACCTCAAGATTCACGAGAGGCAGCCTTAGGGTAGGCAGCCCAGCCAAGATCCGCCCCAGCTCTAATTGGTCCCGAAAATTCTCACAGGGCACTTGCACAAACAGTCTAGGGCGTATACCCCTGCAAAGTCAATGGTCTCGACGCCAAACCCCTAAAAGCTTGTCTAGCACGCCCCGGAGAAAATGGTTCGAGACCCTGCATGCAGCTAAAGCTCAGCTCTCCTCTTATCATCCCAAAATGGCCTTCCCCTCCACGTGGAATATGCTCCTTTCGATAGTTTTGTTTTATCTAAGACGAAAGGAGAGTTAACTAGCCTCAGCGCTCGTTTACGCCGCCCTATCATGTAGCAACTCTGAGGGCCGTGCCGACGCCCACATCGCGAGAACGCCTCAAGGCCATGACATGAACCAACGGCTGATGCTATACGCAATCGCCCGCTCCTGCAGACTCTCAATTCACGCATTGACTTATCGAATAGCGGAAACTCCGGCCTTACGTTTGGAGCTAGTTGCTGCATGTCTCCAATAATATGTGATGGCGGGAAGAAAGCTGCATATGCCGATCGGGGAGTATTGGCTCTCTTGCATCTGAGCAATTGAAACCTTGATGCTGTTCAGGTGACTTACAGGAGCAGGGATAGAGAAGGGGCGAAGTCGGTGTTCTAGGCCATGGCTGAAGGTTGTATCCGAAATAGCTTGCGGTCCAGGGTTGTCCAGCTTTGATCGGCATGGACTCTACTCGGCCTGTGTGTGCGATTGAGCATCTGCTCGTTCATCTCATCCAGTTCCCCAAGTGATAGACCTTAGCACTGGTACAGTCTTTCTATAATCACAATCTTTTTTCATAGCAGACGAATGCTCATCTCCAGCATCACAGCTTTGGCCAAGGTACAATGGCCCACCACGTCCATGGAAGACGATCGGCCAGCGACAAATGGCCGCCGTCACTACCAGACCAGCAAGAAACTCTGGTAGACAAGACCTTTGTTCTCAGCGCTGATGAGCTTGTTGCTTCGACATTAGTTGGGCGAGGCAGCTTGCTTAACAAGCCCGGTAGGCTAGTCACGCTCAAAACTCGTGTAAGTTAACTCATCCCAAAGTCGCACACATCAAGTTAATTGAAGACGATTAGTCCATCACTTCAAAGAGCTCAGACTCTGATGAGAACACACAGGCAGAGACTGCTGGCGGTATTAGAGTCTTGAGCACTCCTGGGCGTTTCTTTGGAGAGAGGGACTGGACACGCTCTACAGTCAAGCGTAAACAGGACCAGGCTTCATTAGATGCCGATTTTGATGACTATTCTGGGCATAATAATCGTCAGCGTCACCGGCATCGCCAAGTTAAGAAGTGGTTGGAAGATGATGAACTGCGTGGTGACGTTCCGCATCGTGCCAAACCGGGTAGACGATCACTCGGTCACGGTCGGCCGGTGATAGGAAGGGTTGGCGATGTTGACAAGCGACCTCGAGCCCCATCCGGAGGTTCTCGCTATGCATCGTCAGGTACACAGACGGCTACTGGATCAGTCTCACCTCCTGTAGGAGATAGACCTGTACTTCCGGGACAGACTGGAGGTGACACGACTGGCGGGATTGGTTCTGGTAGCCCATCAACCAGCTTGCCCGTCACATCTCCAGCGCCAGGCGACGTCCAGACACCAGGTGGAGTGTCGTATCCAGTTACGAGAACAGATCCAAGGTTGACAACTCCTTCTGCTGGCCCTGTGGCACCAGGAACCGTCGCCGAACCAGGGACTGGAGTCATTTCTACCCCAAAGCCTGAAAAGCCTGATGTACCCATTCAGTCAGGACCGGCTATCCAGCAACCTGATCAGGCTGAAGGTATTGTAGCTGTACCTGTGGCCCCCCCAGCGTCGAGTGAGCCAAAGGTCCTCCCACCAGCCTCAGTCCCAAGCAGTTCAGCCGTGGCGCCCATTACAAACCCAGCTACAGCCGCCCCAAACTTCTCTCCCCCTCCGCAACAACTTATACCACTCCAAGACCAATACATGCTCGCAGCAACAGATCAAACAACTCAAATCCGGAGTGCAACGCCAGGTATCAGCGCTGGTACCGTCCCGTCTGATCACATCGTCTTCTCAACCCCAGACACCGGTACTCAAGCGTTTCTGACCTCGTCAGGACCCATAGTCTTTGAGACTTCCTTAGAAGCAATCAAGACTAATATAAGCGAATTTAAGCTGTCGTTGAGCGATCCTCTGAGACGAGACTTTAGCGCAGCTTGGAAACTTGACGAAAATGCATCTTACCTTCAGAGTGCTGATGTCAACCTGAAACTTGGCTCGGATGGCAAATCTCTCGAAATGACCAGTCTCAAGGTCAAGGTATCCAAAGATGAAAGCAGCGCTCCGCTTGTGTTCTCTACTGATGCGAAAGTGCTCAATGACGAATTTGAGACTGGGTTCTTCCACGTATCAAAAGATACCGAGATAACCACGCTTACCGGCATTGATCGCTATCCTGGCCATCTCCTCCTTGGGTTGGAGACAAGCTCTGCCAACGGTGGCTTCAAGGATCTCGCCGATCTTTGTGCAGTGGCTCATATCAACCCCAAGCCTTGGCTCAAGACATTGCTGAAAGGAACCGCAATCACGTTCGGTGCTTTGGCTGGTACGCCAGCTCGCAACGCAATGTGGTATATTCCAGGTTCAGCATCCGGATGTTGTGTCCGACTTGAGGCCTCTCTCAATCTCGATGGCAAAATAGTAAATACGCTCAACAAATATCTCGCTGGTTGGGATGACCACATTCCCCCACTGTCTGTCATTGCCAAGAGGACTGTATCACCATCCTCTGGTCCTTGGGGAGACGCCTTCACTATCGGAGAGCTTACCATCGCTGCGGAGCCAGACATCAATGGCGAGAAGCGTGCGATGGGTATGTACGTGACCATAGGAGAAGACCACATCAATGTGTTCTTCGTGTGCTATTCGAAAGCGCTTCAGTGGGAAGCACTCAAGGCTTGGATCAGGAAGAGCTGCAGCGAAGTAGGCACTGCCATTGATGATTTGGAGAAAATCCTTCTCAATACCGGTCATGGGTCCAAGGCTCAGAATACCAGCACTTCTCATATATACTGGAGAAAGGTTACTGTCACTCTTGAGAACAACGAGAAGGGCGGCACAACTCTTGCTGGTATGCGCCTGGAGCTCGAAGCTTCTATGCAAGTGCTTGTTCCCAAGGATAAGCATTCAGTTTTCACTATGGACTTCATCTGGACTAAAGGCACTGGAGAATTCTCAGGCGAATGTGAATTCAGTGGTATTGGCAATGTGTTGGGACAAGGCAATCCTCCGCTGCAGTACTATCTTGACTACGAGCGATGGGAACAGTTCCCCTACCTTGATCCGTCAGAGCCATTCATGTCGCTACGTTACCTCGACAGTAGCTTTGTTCAGAATTTGCCGTTTGGTGTACCTACCGAGATTACTGAGGCTGGTCTCTACGTCTCTGATAAGAGTCTGCGTGTCAGTGGTCGTCTCGAAGCGTTGATCGGAAAGCCAACAGAGACTTCGGTCGTCTCAGAGCCTTCAAAGATACCGTCTCTACAGATCGCCCATACTATGCTGGGCTTCTCAGTCAACTACGTCTACGCTTCAAAAGCTTTCAACGTCGTTCTTGATGGAGCCATCACCCTTGTGCCTTTCAAAGAAGGTGATCCTCCGCCATCGCTGCAGGCCATGATAACGTATTCGTCACAGCAGAGCCAAGTCGCATTCCGCGCGCATGCATCGCATATCCCCATGACAGCTCTGCACTCTCTATTCGCGGCAGGTGAAGAGAAGACACATGCGATGTCTATTCTGGAGAGCATTGACCTGCAGCGCATTGCTCTTGATATTACGGCTGGCAAGGGACAGCCAACTCAGGTCAAGTTCGAAGCGAACCTCAAGATCTCCAATGTTCTACTGGAGACCAAGTTCAAGCGTACAGATGCCAATAATTGGAGTCTCACTGCCGAATTACATAAGGAAATCACAGCGGCTGGTAAAGCTTCTAAAGAGTTCACACTCGGCGACGCTGTGAAAAAGCTTTTGGGCCAGGAAGTCCTAGACATCCTTCCAGACTTTGTGACAGGAACAACTTTCAAGACATCTAAGCCTGAAGACAAGTTCGACATTGTTGTCACTCGTCTGAATGGTACAAAACCACATATTATCTTTGGCGCAGAGCTTAGGTTTGGCATGCTCCACGTCCAATTTGCACAGATGGTTCCTATCACTGGAAAGACAGATAAGCCTTTGCCCATTAAGAGACTGATACGTGTATCTCTGGGTCCTCTGCCATCAATCTCCAAGCTTCCCATCCTTGGAAATCTGGACATACCATTTGATGCCCTTGAATTCCTCTGGGTCAATACCATGTTCACACAGGACGATATCAGTACTCTGAACGGAAGTGACAAGATGTTCCAAGATCAGCCATTCAAAATGAGACCTGAGGATAAGGAATTGGCCGAGGGGTTCCACTTCCGTCTTGTCGGTAGCCAGGGTGTCTTCCTCGACCACGTCTTTGGCCAGGAAAAGAAAGAGAAGAAGAAGACAGCGCCAGCAGGTGCAGTTACTTCTGGTTCCAAGGCCACTCCTGCTCCAGTTCAAGAGAAGACGACATCTACAGAAGCATCTACGCCAAGCGGTGGCGCGCCAGCAACGACTGCTGCGCTTGCGAAGAAGAAGGGGCCTCTCACACTTTCCGGCATCTCGTTGTCCTACGAAAGCGGAGTCTTGCGCATCCATCTTGATGCCAGCGTTCTCATCGGACCCATCAGTGCCGGTATCCAGGGTCTCAATCTTGTCGTCAGACTCGACTCCAAGCAGATCCATGGACTGCACGACATCCTCCATGTTCCGATTGATGTCGAAGTCGAAGGATTCGACATGTCATTTAGTCGTATGCCAATCCAAATTGCAGGTGCTCTGCACCACAAGCCTGGGACCAGAGCGTACTTTGGAGGTGTCGCTATTTCATTGAGCACCTTTTCTATTGCAGCACTTGGCATGTATGAGCAAGTCCCAGCCAACGCAGCAACTGGTACACCAGAGTATGACTCCTTCTTCATTTATGCCATGATGGAGGGACTCATCTTCACGATGGGTTGGGCAGAGGTTCGTGGTCTCATGGCTGGCTTTGGCTACAACTCACGTCTCCGACTACCTACCGTGGATCAGTTGTCTTCATTTCCACTCATTCAGGGCTTTGACCAGGCCGGAGGCTTCAATATGAACCAAGCTGTCAAATCGTTGACAGGTCCTGATGCTTTTGTGACGCCTAGTATGGGCTCCATTTGGTTGGCACTTGGTCTTGTCATCCGAGCTTGTGAGGCTATCGACATGCGTGCTGTTGCAACAGTAGCTCTCGGACCCAATCAGACTGACATTGGTTTGATTGCTCGGGCAACAGCTACACTTCCTCGACGTGCCAGTCCCGATAAAGCTCTTGTCCTCATTGATCTCTCGGTTGTTGGCAAGCTCGACCTTATCCATGGCGAACTCTCAGTGGATGGCCTTATCAACCCTACCTCCTTCATCCTCAACAAGGATTGTAGACCATCGGGTGGCTTCGCAATTCGAAGTTGGTTCGGGAAAAATAACCCACACTCGGGCGACTGGGTCGTCAGTTTTGGTGGTTATCATCCTATGTACCAAGTTCCAGCACATTACCCTCGTCCACAGCGATTAGGTATCTCGTGGACGCTCAGCTCAAACCTCAGAGTCACTGGTAATGCATACGCAGCTATTACACCAGGAGCCGTTATGGCAGGAGGAATGCTTCAGGCTGTCTTCTCTGCTGGCCCTCTAGGCGCACATTTTGATGCACACGCTGACTTCCTCGTCAATCTCAAGCCCCTGCACTACATGGCAGATATGGCAGTATCTGCAGGCGTGTATTATGAGATTAGAGTCTGGCGCTTTCGAAAGAAGATCTCTGTCAACGTGGGCGCTTCTCTACACCTCGAAGGGCCACCAATTCACGGTAGCGTGCACTTTGATCTATCTGTCGTCAGCTTCACCGTCAGCTTTGGCTCTGGAACCTCCGAAGGCAAGAGACGTATCAGTCTCCGAGAACTCATGGAGCTTGTGCTACAGGACGGAGGTGATAGACGGGAAAACCAGGTTATCATTAACCCTCATACATTCACAGCTGTGTCTGGTCTTCTTGGAGATGACAAGAAGAAGAGTGACACAGTCAGCAAAGCTTCTGCTAACAAGGTGGCTTCCAACAAAGAGCGTTGGCAAGTCCGTAGCGACAACTTCATCTTTTCCGTTCGAAGTGCGGTACCAACTAACTCTATTGGAATCGAGGGTCGCGGTGGTTCTCAGTACAGTGGAAACTCCATCATCAGTAGACCTATGCAGATGAAGGACACAAGTGATGGACCAAAGATCAAATCGACGCTCGGAGTTAAGGTCTGGGACGTCAAGGAGAAGAAGATCATTCCCTTCCGCGAAGTCGCCAAGGTCGAAGACAAACTGCCAGCCAACTACTGGGGTCCTTACTCGGAGAATACAGCAGACTACATGAGACCTGATAGGATGCCTCCTACAGTGTCACATCTCGTCGGCGCGACTCTCGTACCTCCTGCACCTGCTGCTCCTGAGCAGTCTCTACCTGTGTTTAAGTCAAAGCTGCAGAACCACACGGCACCGCCATGGGCACCTGGAAAGATCAAGAAGGAGTCCGTTCGCTATCTCGATCACGCCAATGCTAGAGACAGCGTTAAGTGGTCTCGTGTCAAGGGTGCTATGGGTTTAGAGCCCGAAGCAAAGAGGGAGAAGCCTCCCATGGACACAATCCTACTGACAGAGGTTGGAGAGGCAAAACAGGCTGCTGCTCCTAACCCTCCCTTGACCAAACCATACCGCCAAGGCATTCTCGACAGCTTCATCAGGTTGGCCCATGGTGGTACAGACGCGGAGAGCCTCAAGGTGCAGAAAGCCTACAGTGGCATTGGTGCTAATGTGCCCGACGTCATCTTGAACGATCCGCAGC
Source organism: Fusarium sp. MBC 119 (assembly GCA_030411635.1). Classification (NCBI taxonomy): domain Eukaryota; kingdom Fungi; phylum Ascomycota; class Sordariomycetes; order Hypocreales; family Nectriaceae; genus Fusarium; species Fusarium sp. MBC 119. The sequence continues at coordinate 18,248 of JAPERM010000045.1, read as the reverse complement.
GCTTTTACATCGGTCCTCCGACAGTGTTCTGCAACTAAAGCGGTTTACTGTTGTACTGGCTTTGTTCTCTACGTTAGCTGCATTCATTCTGTATTGTTTTTGAACTTGTATATGTCCGCTGTACCTAAGCCAGCTAGTCTTTCTTTGATGTATTTAAGTCAATATCTGTTTAATATCGAATTGCCCAATCTGTGTCCTCATGTATCTTCTTCTCCAGCCGGTATCGACTGCACTACTGAGCTATCTGAACTGCGCCGTAAATTGAGTAGTAAAACCACAGCAAAGGAAGCGGTAGTAAAACGGAAACCTGGCCTCGGATTCAGCTAGTGAGCGAGAGCAGGCTGCTGAGAAATCAGAATTAGGCCTTGTCAATCGGAGCAAACCCACCGGGTGGCCCAGACAGAACGATGCTGTGCCGGGAAACCGAAGGCGACATCTTTAGATCTGTGATCAATACCCTTTGGTCTAGACCTGCATAGTTTACGATGAGATAGTGCGTATGTTTCAGCAAGCCCGGTTTCCTGCACCCCGGTCGGACTCTCCTCTACACCCCGGGTGTGTGGCAACCCTTGAGTTTCAGCTTTCGCAAACTATCGATTCCTGGACCCATACCCTGTAAGACCTGGTCAGTAAGGGTCTAGCCCTGCTGGGGTTCTTCCCTAGAGGTATGTTGCTATCTTGTCAAATGTCGGGACTTTGACTTCTTGAGACCCGAAACCTCGAATGTTAACACTGCACCTTGTATGGGCAACTGAATGTCGGAAGCTTCACAAAGCCGTCTTCCAAACCGTATGAGAGTTTCTTCAATTTGCATTATCGTGGACAGTAGCTGTACTTCGTTCACAGATTCCTTTCCCTCCCGAACCAGTCAACGCGAAGAAGAAGATGAACTTCGAAGGCGAGAATCAGGATGAGGATTTCGCCGGTTTTATGGGCGAGATTACGTTTGAGGACCTCCTATATGACAGCCAAGATGAAAGGAGAGAGTCAAGCATAAGAAGCAAGTTGATAAGCAAGCCAGAGAAGAAGAAAAGAGAATTGGCCGCGTTGAGAAAGATGAGAGACAAGAAGAAAAATGAATTGACTGGCGCCCATTGGAAAGGGCCACTTGGTCGAAGAAAGGTTGTGGATAAGAAGAAATGGACTTCTAATGGGTGTAAGTTCACTGATCCAAACCGGTCCCAATACTCAGACAGTCAGACTTATGATATCTTGAATAGGCTATACGTTGGAGAATCAACCATTGTCTCATCCACGTCAGACCTTCGGCTTCGCAACCCTAGCGGATGATGAAAATCTCAGATATGACTGTACGAACCATCGTCCTCATGATGAAACAGATGGGCTGATATATACGCAGGTTTCATGCCCACTGGGCAGGTCTATGAGTTCTTACCGTGTGCTCCTTGGGATGCTGGCCAGCTGATCGGTTATAAAACATACCGTGGAATGCACAGGATCATGGGCATGCAGGGCCCCCCCAAGGCGGGACATGTAAAGACTCCGTCGCTGTGAACTTCACATATATGAGGACTGCCTGGCTAATCCTATCTAGGAGGACTTCGTACCATACAAGCTGCTTCTGTATCGTGGTTGGTTCAATGACCATCCAGAACATGACGACATGCACCGTTTTGTATACCTTGCAGAGAATAAACCTGAAGAACCCGCAGTAGGTGACTGCTTCGTTCGACTGGAGGAGATCCATAAGCGTATGAATGGTAATGCAACCGACTATAATGCTGATTGTGCAGGGGCCATTCTGCAGCGCCAGGTCCTTTACGCCTTGCACAATGGAAATAATGTACAAATGGACGAAGCCTATGAAAAATGTCAAGAACTTCAGCAACAAGGCAAATGGCTACTCAGATTCCGCTGCTGGGCTGTCGAAGGTTTCCAATCTGAGAAGCATGAGCTAGATCTCCGCAACCGGCTTTTCGAAAACGTCTTTGCTGATAACGGCATATTGGATCATTTCGAAGTGTTTAAAGTCTGGGCAGGTAAGTCACTTATTCGCCTCTAACCCGGTACTGGACTGATTAACTTGACAGAACTATTGCGCAAGTCGCAGGGCGATAAGCTAGGAGCAAAAGACTTCTTTGGTCGCTATTGGGATGCTGTGATTCCGAATCAAGACCGCCTTATGTTCCAAGATGGGTTCAAGATTATTGTGGGAGCGCAATACTTTCAAGACCGCAACTTCAACTATCAAAACCTCGTGGACCGCATGGCTGTGAGACAGGAGGTGTTTGAGGGGGTCCAACGTGCTGTGAATGCACCACGCCTCAAGTTCAAACCTCCCCTCACGATCAATAATGTCGTTTTCCAGGATGAATTGGGCAATTATGCCATTGATCCTGCGACGGGCTTCGACCAAGTCGGATGGAGATATCTTGACGGTCATCCCGGAGGTCTTTATACCATACTTGTGAACCTACCAGTACGGGAGTTCCTCTGTCGCGATAACCATACCAAACCATTCTGGCAGGTGGGATACGGTTCACCTGAGGAGCCACTAGCTCGGGGTCTTCAGGTTCGTCTAACTAGATGTGGGCAAACACAGCCAACAACAACTCTGATCAATACTGGCCTCCTAAATACCATGGTCAAAAAGAGAAACCCGACGCAGGACAAATGCGTGGCTGATGCTGGGTATTCTGCAAATTTGGTAAGTAGCAGTGTCTTGAGGCTTCTTTCATATACAGTAGCAGGTGTTCTGACGCTTACAGGCCATGTCGAACGCATATCCGGCCTTTTACCCTAACGCTACCATCGCGAAGAAAAGAAGGGTCGCAGAGGTAGGAGGCTTCCTGTCTAGGTTCTCTCACTCAAGACTGATAATAGCAGTGGCTCCATAGATCAGCCTTTAGCTATGGAGGCTACATAAACAACATTGCGAATAATTCCCAGAACGCTAACAATCTTGTCCTCGGCACGCCTGATACTAACACCGTTATGATGAGGTAAGCGACTCCCCGGGGTAAATCCTGTTCAGAAGATGGTTGGCTGACCTTTTGAAGATATGAAGCTTTTGTTAAACGTCTCGCCATCTTCTCAAACAATGGACAAGGTACAGTGACCGTTGAGACTCAGATCAACTATCCGGCCCTCATGGAACCGGATGGATGGATGGGAGACAATCAACATCGGTACACTTGGTTAGCAGCGGATCTCCATTACCGCTACTACAACAACAACAATGGAACTGTACCTGTGAGTCAAAGACTATGTGGATGTATTTTATTGTGATTACACCCTCGAGTACTAATACTACGCTATACAGCACGTCGACATGACCCGCAACCTTAAGCCTCTGAACCGCGAGACTTGCTTGTTGTTTCAATCTATTCTTGATAAGTCTTTGGAGGCGAAGTGCTGGAATTGGAACTGCTGGGACGTGAATAGAGCCGTTATGGATGCGCTCGTAGAGTCTACTGGTGTTGACGGCGACCAGGAAGAGGCGAACGAAGAGGAGTTGAAGGAGGAGCTCGCTAAAGAGTTACAAGAGCGAGACCAAGAAGTTCAAAATCAAGTTTGAAACCAAGATGTGTATATTTCGGACTTAACAGGGAAACAATATTATGAGTCTCTTAGGAGTGAAAGTAAATTAATGACCAATTGCTGAAACCCCCATCGGCGTACGTCTCTCAATGCGAAGCAACCAATTACTCTTGATCCGTTGTTGCAACTCTAGAGACGGAGTATTTGTCCGCAATTTGCAACGGAGGTCACGTTTTGCAAGCTGCATTTCTTGAAATGACTACAACGAGTGATGGAGCCCAGCGCGGAACTCAGGGAGGCTATGGAAGGATTGTCTCAACTACGCGAGCACTGGAACCTCACCCCGCTCTCGTGGCTACTACGGGCCGTCAACTATGACTCGGTGAACCCCGGATGTGACTGTGATTGTGACTGCGACTTCTAGATCGAGGTCTTGAGTGCGGAATGCTGTCTTTCCGGTGTCTCGTTGATGTTGAGGGCTGAAAATATTGATTCCAGCCTTCAGTTGGACCGTTGTTTTGATAGCGGGACTAATTGAGAGGGGTCTCCGATGTGTGATGAGGGGATCCTGGGACTGCATTAACGCGCTAATCTAGCCCAGTAGACTAAGTTAGGCCTTGCAGCACGCAAAGTTCAGGGGATGAGGCCCCTGTAACGCCGAAAGGAGCGCTATCGATGCCGCGTGTCTCACTCCCCACGTACTCCGTGTGCGATACTAAGCACAGTACATTGGACAGATTATGTGACTTACACCCGATTGATCGCCCCCTCCACATCCAGACCAGTCTAGACAGAACAGGATGCAGCTGAAATGGAACTATCGAAAAATAAGCATGAATAGAGTGGCTGCGTTACGAGGACATGAATCCGATGCCTGTTTCGATAAAGCGATGCAAGTGACTGGCCTCCTTGCAGCATTGCGCACGCATCCCAATTCTCAATCCCATCCATCGCTTGCCTTTTCCTTCAAGATTTCTATCATCTCATTCTACAAAGTTTAGGAATTGCGAAGAAGTCAAGCTTGATTGAGGTGGAGAGACCATAACAGAGTCGTCGCAATGTTGAAGTCTCCTCGTAAGTAACCATGACTGACCCCCAATTGACATTGGGCATTGCAATCGATGCTAACTCTTATGGTGGAAGTAGAAGAAGTTGCGGCGCAACTTCCAAAAGCCGCAGAACCCTTGGTAGACATCACAGAACTTGGTCCAGAGTCACCCTCAGAAGGCTCTGAGCACACCGAAGAACATGTTCAGCCAGGACAAGATTCACATCTCGTATTCGATGACGAGGTCGACACTTCCGAAGCAGACCTCACCATCGACACCGTCTTAGACAGGCGACTACAAACAAGACCAGCACCATTACGTCCCCAAGGCCGCAGATCGATCTCAGGACAGCAAACGAGAGACTTGAGCCAAGGATCTCAAGGCTTTGATAACAGTCTTGTCAAGAACGATGGCGATAGCACCACGATTCGAAGAGTTCACATCAGCTTGCCAAAGCGCAGCAGTCGCAATGACTCGCAGCCTCTATCTACAAGGCGTACAATGTCTAGTGAGACTACAACTACTTCCGGCAGTTTCGTCGGACGACGGGCTGTTAGCAGCCAGTCTAATAAAGGACTTTCCACAGAGGATCGCATGGTTAGAGCTTACAGTTCTCTCCGAGAGCTGCGCATGACATGCACACTTTCTGCTACACGAGAACGCGTTACAATTCATCATGTCTTTGACCTCATTGATAAGACGCGCATGAGACTCGTGCCCCATCAATGGAGTCTTGTCGACAGACGTCTGAAGCAAGTCCAATCTTCAGCTGAGCGCATCGCTGATTTCGTCGAGCTTATGAAAAACCATGGCTCTGATGCCGAAAGCGTTGCCTCCATGTTCTATTCCAGCTGCGAACTTGCTCTTTCGATGCAGGGAAAGCTTACTAGTGCTAGCGCGGCGCTGGATAACTTGCTTGCTGTTTTCCATCGAGCCAGTGTTACAATTCAGCATGTGAGAGCCTCGGTGCCTGAGGGAGTGTCGTCGGATAAGCTTTATAGCTGTTTGTCCAAGGTGCTTCAGTCGCTGCAGCAGATTTGCTTGGGGTTCATTGATATACTGGATGAGATTAACAAGGGTGAGTCTCTGGTGCCACAACCATTCACATTTGCTTGGCAAGCTAACCACTCTGCAGCTGGTTCCCGAACCTCGTCGTCGTTTATCCTTCAAATCGAGCAATATTTTGAGGCAGACCTGGTTTCATTGTCCCTGGCTGCGCATGAAGCGTGCGAAGAACTCTGGATCCTGTCGCTCAAGGGTAGTTCTGACGGTTCGCTTGGGACCTGCCATGGGCCTGTGCAAGACTGGCTCAATGGTAGCGGCCATGGTCATTGCAGTCACGGTTTCTCTCGAGGCCATCACGGAAGCAAGCATGGCCACTCCTTTGTCTTCGACTGCGTTGAGCCCGTCGTCGTTCAGTTCTTCAAGACCCCATCCAGACTATTACTTGTCGCTGGAGACGCTGGCTATGGAGAGCAAGAGCTCGTGTCCAACATCATCGAGCGCTTGCAATTATCTCTATCTCTGGATGCCAAGTTACTGCGCGCATCTGTCACGTCCGCGACTCAGGGTTCATCTTCATCCATTCGTCTTCTCAAAGCGCTGCTGTCCCAATTACTTGATCAGTCCATCGGTGACACTGGCCTGTTAGATGCCATCAACACTGTCAGGAAGCGCAGTGAGACCGAGTCAGCTGAGAAGATAGAAGACTTGCTGTGGGAACTTGTCGCAGACCGTTGTTCCAAGGCCAGTGGAAATGTGGCGATTGTCATCAACACAATTGACAGCCATGGAACTGATGGCTCTTCCAAGTTCCTTGCCAAGCTCCAAACACTTACCTCAAAGTGCGAGAATATTCGGTGCCTTGCATTGGCTGATGCTGATTCAGCGAGATCCATCTCCGGCACCCAGATCTACACTCTGTCTCGGATGGATATCCGCAGAAATGCGCGTTCCTTCATGCAAATGGTACTCGCAACATCAGCCATACTTTCATTCCTTTCAGCTGAGATGAAGAGGGAGCTCCAAAAGCATATCGCAGAACGTCAATGGACGTCTCTGCTGGAAGCTAAGCTCATCCTTCGACTGCTAGAGGTCGAGCATGATCTGGGCCGTATGGCAGACATCATCTGCAAGTCTCCCAAGACTGTTCATGGCATCCTCGATAACATGCTTCTCAAGATTGACTACTCAAACCCCGATATGCAGTCTCTTCTTTCATGGCTTCTGGTCGGAAAACGTGCTATCCAGGTCGATGAGATGGAGCGCTACGGCTCTGTCACCATGAGCAACTGGCTCAGAAGAATCCGTTCCGGCCGGTCCGTGAGCTCCAACTCTCCTCTGGCCAGTATCATAACCATTCGCGGCGGCCGTATTCAATTTGTCGACTCTGTTGTCCAAGCGAAGATGCACCATCTTGCTATACATGGCAAGATTGCTTTGTCGCTGAACCTAGCTCATCGACGGGTTGCAATTGACTGTCTTGAGCATGCCAAGAAACACCTTCAGCAAGACAAGGTCGACATTGTCTTCCACAATGTTTCGCAGACCCAATGGGCTACTGCAGCTTCGTACAAGGACTTTGACCCGCTAATGGCATATGCCGTTCGGAATTGGTACGAGCACTATGAGAAGTCGCTTTCTTCTTCAGAGAAACTTTCACGACATTTTCCCACTGAAGTATCCTCGAAGATGTCCGATTCAGTCCTGATGGCCCTGGCCGAGTGGCACTTTCTCCGATCTGAAGGCGACAGCATCGCGACAAATATGCGACTCACCAAGATCCTCGCCCTTCGAAAGGCTGCTTTTGGTGCAAATGCCAAGTCAGTGATCCAAACATTGATCAATCTTGCTCATTCGGATCTTCGTCACACCATCAGTATTGAGAAGTTGGTTGAGGCTTTTGAAGCAGCCATTCTCACCTTCGAAGATCCAAGCCCTCAAGCTACAGCTGGTGCCAAGTACATCATGTCCCTGGTCAAGCCACACACGGCGCTGTCTTCGAAGAGCTCCAAGGTCTACAAGTACCTCTGGCGTGTCTTGAGGGGCGAGCTTGGAGAGAGTCATGATCAGACACTTGCCGTCGCTCAGAGGCTCGCGGAGCTATACAAGGCGGAAATGCGCTTTGCTGAAGCTGCAGAGATTTTGCACGATATGTATGTTGCGTGCTGCAGAACCAGAGGCCTCTTCGCAAGCAAGACCCTTGATCTGTTCCACGTGCTTATTGATGCGCTTGAGCACGCTGATGATATGGCTGCCGCGCAGCAGTTGTGCCAAGATGTCTTCGACGCTGCTCCAACTCTGGAGACGTGGACGGATGCAGCACTCTCTGCCATTACTCGTATTGTTCGACACTATCAAGACCGCGGTATGTCTAGCGCTTCCAAGGGCGCTCTTCAGCAGTTATGGAGCTTGCTTCAGGGGCAATTGAACAAGGAGAACAATAACCATGGTGCCATTTTGGTGGCTTTCACCTCCGTCACTGTGCAATTAGCGACAAAGTTGCGCGACTTGTCTTTGGAGAAGGAAGCTAGCACGACGCTGGTGTCATTCTGGACTTCAGTCTCGAGGTTCGTGACAACCGACCGTCGATGTGAGGTAACCACACTGGTGAACCTTCGAGAAATCGCACAGCTTCTCCTCCGACTGGAGAAGAACCAGGAAGCATTGAGCATCCTTCGAGTTCTCTATGAGATCCATCAGCTACCATCTCATGACCACTTTGACGAAATGCTACAAGTCTACTCTGCACTCATCGTCTGCTACAAGGGTGTCAAGAACCCCATCGAGGACTTCTTGTGGCTCAACATTCTTGACAGCATTCTTCATTCCACTTCAGGTCATGGAGACATCGGATCAGACACGGTCTTTTTGTGCAGAGATTTGGCTCATCTACATCGCTCGCGAAGAGAGTGGAAAGCAGCTATTAGCATCTGTCGCAAGAGTCTCGAGGTCCTCTGGCCGCAGGTACTTATAGAAGGGGGAAAGCTGCACCTCCCCAAGACCTTCACTCGCGAGCGCCTTGAGATTGCCATTATCATGGCTCAGATGTACAAGCTGACCGAGCAAAGCACTCAAGGAGATATACTGATCCAGTCCATCGTCAAGTGCTGCAAGCAAAGCGTGCTCCTCTGGCAGTCTTCAAGCCAGAATACTGCCCTCATCCTTTCTAGCGCTCTTGAAGACGCCGGCCTGCATCTTGAGGCTTTGGAGTTCTGGAAATCTATCGTCGGTGATTGCAGAACTCACTTGGGGCATTCTCACTCGTTCACACTCCACGTTGCTGCTGCGATTGTCCGTCTGAGCCTTCATCTCGGCACTGTCATCGAAGACGACGACGACATTTGTGATTGCTTCGAGGAAGAACCCGATGAGGACGATGTCGCTTCAATCATCGTTCTCATTGAAGGCCTCCTCGCTCTGTGCAAGAGTCAGAGAGGCAAGGGCAAGCGGGAGAGCTATACTATTCTCCTCCGTCGGTATGAGCGTCTGTGGTCGTACTATGCTGACTTGCGACACCACGTATCGATGGACGCTGCCCGTGGATTCGAGATTTTCATCGGTTACTCCCAGACACTGCTCTCCGTTGGCAGTGTTTCCATTGCCATACGACTTGCCCGTAAGCTGAGAACCATTATGCTGTCCGATCTTGGACGACAAGATATTTGGTATCTCAAGGCGTCGCTTGAACTGACCAAGCTTCTTGAGATGGATGACACGACTCTTCGTGAGGCTGTCGATATATACGACGAGCTGAACGAGATCTGTCTGGGTCTGTCAGGCTCGGATGAGGCGTTCATCGAGATTTTGCGCCTCGTTGAGGAGCGATTGAGTGTTCTTATGTCAAGCAAACCTCTTCTTCACGACAGAGCAGAGACCATACTCATCAAGTCTTGGAGGCAATGTGCAAAGAAGTACGGCTACGGCCATGAGCGCAGCATCTCCAGCCTGAGGAAGGTCATCGACTTCTGGGTAGTGAACCTCACTATTGAGAACAAGAAGCAAGCCACAGTTACATTGGAAGAGGTCATTCTAGGGGTTTTAAAGAAGGAGACAAACCCACGAAAGTTGTTCCATCTTGCAGAACATTTCAGCGCAATGTACAAGCTTCTTGGCGTTAGCCATGGAAATCTGGCCTTCTTGCAGACCATTCGCTCCGAAATTGCGCGATTGCAACAACCTCAAGGTTTTTGCGGACAAGCGTACCTCGAGAACAAGCACAAGCGTTCTGTGACTTATGACCGGAGATGCCTGGTTCTTGTGTATGCTATGGAAGAACTCTCCAGGAAGAAGACTGAGAGTCTCTTCGGTGACATCTTGACGCGAGTCGTTGCTGAGACGGCGCTTTATGAGGCGTGGCTTCGAGCGGGTCAGCAAAATGACCAGCTTGGCAATCTCTTGACCACTGGTTCAAGACTGATCCAGCATCTCGAATCTTACAGGTTGCGTTCCGAGGCCGGCGTCATCCAAGACGAGCTGTGGAAATTGTTCTGTCGCATGCTAGAACGGTCAGAGGGCAAGGGTAGCTCGACATATCATCTCTTCCAAGCCATCCTTGCTTCATCCTCTGAACAAGATATTTCCGCGTCACTTTTGGAGGATGCGTTTGTACTCATTCAGCAGATGGGCGATGCAGGTTCTCACAAGGCGTGTTTCTACTTGTCGCAATGGGTCTTTGAGTACAGTGAAGGCGGAGTCGACAGCGATGATAGCTCCTCTGCGCTTGTGCTTCTGAAGTTGAGTACCTTGTTGTACAAGATCTCCGAGATGGAAGTCGACGTTTCTCTCAGTGGTTTGATTGAAGAACTGGCTACACAGTTGGGAGTGTTGGCTATGAGCTATACTACTGACATCGACCTGAGCGTGTTGAGCGTCAGTCATCTTACATGCATCCTTAGCATCGCCGGCAAGCAGGAAGACTACACTACTCTCAAGGTTAGTAACAATCTCCAGTTATGTGCTTTTATACTAATCGTGGTACAGCGTATCCTTGAACTTCTATGGAACTCACGCGACCACTACGACTTCAACCTCGAGCCCACCACCACAATCGCTATTGGCAAGCGACTGGCAGAGGTTCATTTCGCCTGTGGGGAGCATAATGCAGCTTTCACTCTTCTCGAGGACATCAGCTATAACCTCAAGGATGTGTATGGAGCCAACCACTCCATGGCCATGAGCTGCATGAGGCTTCTGGCATCCATGCACGAGAGCCTAGGACATCGCACTTCGGCTATTGATGTCAGGTTCCTCATGCTCAAGGACGCTGCAACATGGGAGGACGACTTAAATTCTCCAGGATCACAAGATGAAACAGTCGCCTTCTATCTAGATCAACTGCAATTCCTCAGGAACGGGTACGCTACCGTTGGGCAGGACTACTCATGGCATTTGGAGCAGAACATGGATTACCTCGAGGAGATCACGTCCAAGGTGAAGCAATTGATCTCGGTATCCACTTCTTCGCATGATGTGGGAGATATCTTGGATCTCGATACTTGGGCTGGCTTAGATGAGGTTGAGGTGAATGAGGATGCATTGGATGTTTGGTGCGCGCCCGAGGATTGGAGAGTTGAGATGGGAATTGAGGATGATGGTGATAGCTGTGCTTATTCTACTTCGTCGACAAATGTGTAATATGGGATCTAGTTATTCGGAGTAATGGTATTTATATCTCTATAATTTACAGGAAAGTATTTATGTTAGTTGTTTGTAACAGTGAATCGTGTTTCGCATTACATTATCTTGGAAATATTCTTTATTAATCATTATCTTGTAAAATCAACACTTTTGAGTCTCAGTCTCTTAGTTATGTGACTTTTTCTTTTCGTATACTCCTTATAGATTTTGTTGAAACTGCATTCAGTAATACACGATTCTGTATCACAGATTCTATAACCGGCCCCGCCGTTCACAGCCGGGTGCTCCGGTCGCGGAACTTCGCTGACTTGTGAAGTTGCCTTAACGACGCCCCCAGGGTCACGGTCGACCCTAATGGGGTTCGTCGTGATGGAATAAATAACGGAGAGCCAATGGGAATAGATAAGATCAGGAAAGAATGGACACAATGGATTGCAAGAATGTCTGTACTAGAGAGAACATGTCTATCAACCCACCATTATATGCACCACCCTGGTTCAGGAGTCATAAGCTCGCCTAGGGTAGATGTCGCATTATCCGGGGTAGGTGCTTGATATCGCGGAGAGTTGCGATTTAGAAATAAATTCAGACCTCAGGGTTGAAATGGCATGATCGCCGTGGACTAAGCTGCACCAACCAAACTCACTACCGTGGACTAGTCGTAAAGGGGACAAGACTAATTAAGGTTAAGGGATTCACGCCTCGGAGGTTGTGGACTTTTCTTCACCTCCGACTGCCGCGTCCCTTTGTCATCCGCTTGGAATTACAGAACCCTGCTTCGGGCCTTCCACCATAAAGCTCAGCGTCAGCCAAGAGCTCGCCGCTCGTTGCTGAGTGGTACACTTCACAATTATCGATGACTGATAGCTTGGTGCGTCGTCTGAACTTTGAATGAGAAATGTTGTTTCTTCTCGTACCCGGATGGCTCCTCACGAGGCTTAACTGATACTCAGGAGCCCCCCTCCCCCTTTTTTCTTTCCTTTTCTCTATTATACTTCTTAAAACCAGTAAATAATTACTCTAAATACCGCATGCTTGTAAAGAGTAAATACTATCTTACTGAATCTAATACTATGAGGATACTGTGTTACAGTTAAATCGTGCCTAAAGACAATATTAAGGACGTAATAACGACCTAATGGAATTAACAGTCTAGCGGCAAGGTCCGCCAGTGCAGAGTAAGCTTCGTCACCTCGGCCTATCACCAAAGTCCGGCCGAACGCGAGCAGACATTCTGAAATTCCGCCACGCCAGTTATACGAAGCTCTCGGTATTATGCTCTGGTTTAACAACTTGCTGGACTATGAAATTTAGCAATTAGCATGTTATATACATATATGCCGCTAGCCGGGTAGGCCTCCCTCAGACTTGATCAGAAATACGACACTAGTATGTGAGCCTCTTGGGGGTTTTACTACTGACTACACTGCGCTTCTTTACTCCTTTCCTTCTATCACCTATTTCCCTACATCGATTTTTGCCGAGCTTTCAAACGGGTTGGATTTTATGTCTTGTCCTGACTTAGTCCAAAAAGAGATAATCATATTACTCACAAAGCTTAATACGTGGAGCTGTGATAGCTGTATGATGGCACGAGGCTTGGCCGTGCAAGGCTGTGACAGATTCTCTGGCCAGAAACAAGTTCGACGCCCGCAAACTTGAGAAAACAAATCATTCTCTCGAGGCTTGGACCACTAAACGCGTGTGCCATAAAGCAGTTCCATGATTTCTGGGCACAATCCTACGGGGAAGATAACACAAGCATATTTTGCTGCACCAGTATAAATTCTTAATGTGCTCGAGACTGTATTTAATGTTGATGCCATCGCTCCGAAAATTTGCAATTGCTTGTTTCACAAACCTATCAAATTACAATATTTCCAGAGCTTCCTGCCTTTGGGCCATTCCTCACTTTATTTCCACCACACCCATTTAAATCGTGATCATGATGCGAACCTTCCCTATAAACGCTTGGTACTCATCAGGAATATCGTTTTTCGTATCAAGTTTACCCAGCACTTCAGCCGCCGATATGTTCAATAACACTAGGAATGATCACCATCATCATCATCATCATCATCATCATCATGGGAGTGCGCCCAAGGAGACGGCTTGTGCCAACATTTCGTACTTCTCTTATAACGAGCACTTGGTTCTTATCTATCTCCATATTGCTTTAATGATCTTAGCTTGGGTTTTTGTTCTACCAGTCGGTGCGTAGCCTATTCTTCGTGTCAGTTTTCAACACACTAACGCACAACGAACGTAGCGATGGTGTTTTCTTCGACGAGACCTGGCCGGTCAGTTGCTATTCACCTCTTTGCTGTCGCGAACGTTGTTGTTCTGGCCACGGGATATATTTACAATTTTTGCACACCTGATCTATATCCCAACGACGCACACCACAGTATGGGCTGGATTTTTGTTGCTATTGCATTTATCTACTTCTTGACGCACTTTACCAAAGGAAACGATCAAGCTCATCGAAGTAACGACTTCGGCAACCCAGAAGAAGCTCGCTCTATTTTCGCTAGGCTTCGTGTTCACTCTGCAACCAGCCAGACATCGACCCAGCAAAGGAGGCTGACAAATCCAGAATTTGAAAGGCAATCAATCTTAGCCACGAGCACAGTCGAAAATGAATCAACGTCGAGAAGTAGTATTTCCTACGAAGATGGCGGGAACGAAGTACCAAGGTTCAGTGACTCAACTCAGTAAGTCCTGGGGTTTAGGGACGATATTTGAACATTATCACTTATATGGTCTCTTCGAGTGAAACGTTCCACTATGCCAAGAATCACGCTGGAACATCAGGCCCCCATACAGCCAGACTCTCTTCTCCGGCTGGCCCCCAACTCATGGGCGTTTCACAATTGACCAGATCTCCATCAGCATAGTGCTCAATCATGTTTTTGTGCAAATACCACCAGTAATCAAAAATCTGCGACCCTAGGATGTGCCTTCCTACGCCCCAAACAGAGTCGTAGCCTTTCTGGGCCAGCCACTGATGGCCCAACATCTGTGTGTCGTAGTCGTGCACCTCGAACGAACAGTGGTGTACATGGCTCGTGTCACTGGTGGTCATGAAGAAACTGTGATGGTCGACGTAGTTTTGGCCACGGTCTATGTGCGCAAACATGGCAACGGGCTTTTTAGTGTTTTTAGGGAAGGTGATATGAAGGAAGTCGGTTGGCACGATGTTGAAGTTTGTCAAATAAAAGTCAACCTGTGGTTGAAAATCGCGTACGCAAAGGCCTAAGTGGCCAAGCTTCTCGATGTTAGCATTTGACTAATAAAGGCGAAAGAACAAGAAGCAGAATGCATCCATGGCTCACCTTGTATACAGCAGCAGGGCCTGGCTTGAATCGCAGAAACTCACGAATGCGAGCCTTTTCCTCCTAGTAGTTTGATGTGATCTTAGCTGGCGGCTCCCGGCTGTCCACTGGCTCCTGGCCATACACCAAGGAAACAGGGAATCCTTCTGGGTCGTGGACTGTGACAATTCGTCCTTTACTCGGAGCATCGTTCATCTCTTCTATTGGCACTCCCCCCTCAAGAGCACTGGCTCGTTCAGGGTCTTCGTATGATTCTACGATGAAAGCATCGCCCAGATATCTCTTCTCTCCTTTGCTAACATGGTCTAGAAAGGTCATAGTGAGTTTATAGCGGGGCGTTACCAAAGGAAATCAAGGAATTTGAGCTTACAAACGAAGGGATCAGGTCCATAGCCTCGGAACCAGATTTTAATTTCTGTTCGTTTGGCTACATACATGCCAAAGTCTACACACACGTTGTCATTAGCTTTGATCAATATAACTTTTATATGCACACGCTATGATGGGTGGATAGATACCTTTAGAAAAAATCGGCGATTGCATCCAAGTCTGGGTGTCTGTATCGCATGTGTGATAGCTTCACTAGCCTTGTCTGCTTTGTTTCATCATGATTCTGTTGTTTCTTCCATTCTGCCAGGCTCTGCTGCCGGTCCAACCCATCCGAGATCAGATCCGAGACAGACCCTCCACGGTTGGGCTCAGGTGCGATATCAGCAGTCATGGTGAACCTTCAAGGACTGCGGTGTGTTAAGCGCAGAGAATAGTCAACCAAGTAATTGCACAGTTGGCTAGACTAACACAGCAGTCAACTTATAGTCGTATCAAAATGGGAATCGTCGGGATATGCGCGTGAGACTTGATCTGCAGTGACACGGCTAGAAACAGATGCGTCAAAACACAGGACTGACAAGAAATCATCTCATCTTACAAATCTATGTGCGAACCTTGCTCCTGCAGAAATGTGTACCGAGTGTATTGCCGTGATCGATCCCGGTTTCTCCCCACCCCACGGGGAGCCGGACCTTCCGATGTAGCCCCTAGTCGGAATTTGAGCCGTAGAGACTCGAGGGACGGCAATTGGTGTTGGGAGGGATTTTCTCAGTCCACAAAGACCATGTGACGATGTCTCCAATCTTACGGGTAACTTCCCGGTTGACAGATGTCTAGCTTCAACAAATAAAGTACCTAACCATACTTTTCCTTCACTCGGTTCCAGACCATTACTAGGTCATATACCTACTCTGCTTTTCTCTCTCTTCTTTTTCTGTTCAAGCCATTTTTCAACTGACGTGAAAACATCAACCTAAGCGATCAGATCATGACTCCGTGGACGCACCTGATTCGTTTCATCGCTCATGAGGACCAAGCCCTACACATCGGTCAGTTGGTGGACACGACTCGAGACGCCGGTAAGTATATCTTTGATGGAGTCGAGGTCAAGGCCTATCTAGTCAATGGCAACATCTTTAACGGTACCGCGACGAGTCATGTGTACACCGTTGAGAGGGTAAGATGAATCAAAACTGCTCAAAGACATATATTCTGACTTTTGGTTAGCTTCTGTCACCTGTCGCCCATGACCAATGCACCTATATTCGCTGCTTGGGCCTCAACTACCATGACCATTCCACGGCAGGTACTAACATCAATGTTCGAGAGACTAGAACAGCTAATTCAACATACAGGAGGGGGGTTTCCCGCTTCCCAAAGTTCCCGTCCTCTTTACTAAGCCTCGAATAGCGCTAGCTGAACCTTGACCCGCCGTTATCAATATCCCCAAGTGTGCACAAGATGGTACCAGCGACTACGAGGCCGAACTCTGCGCTGTCGTTGGAAAATCGGGTCGGGATATTCCTGAGGAGGAAGCACTCAACTATGTTCTCGGCTACACTGCCTCCAACGACGTCTCCGCCAGACAGCTGCAGCTCCTGACTGCACAGTGGTCCTTTACCAAGGGACTCGATGGAAGCTGTCCTATCGGTGAGTGATTCACCTATGAGACTGTGATGTATCACGGTTACCCGTAGCTGACGCCGATATTCGCCTCTACAGGACCAGTGCTAGTGTCCCCGTGCGTGATTCCAGACCCGCAAACGCTACAGGTCAAGGCCATCTACAACGGTCAAGCTATGCAAGACGGCCAGATAAGTGACATGATCTTCAACCTACGAAAGCAGATTTCGTATTTGTCGCAGGGGACCACGCTCGAAGCTGGTACCTTGATTCTCACGGGGACTCCGGCGGGCATCGGCTACTTCCGCACGCCGCGGGTAGTCTTACAGGATGGGGACGACATTCGCATTGAGGTTCCTGGTATCGGAACTCTGGTCAACTTTGTGCGTTACGATTCACAGTAGATTCTTGAGTAGACGACCATTATTAAGAGAATAACGGCCCGCCCGGATTTAAGACTAGAAATACTACACTAACCACCTTCTACCTCCCTACTGTTACTATAAGTCTCTGTTGGTGGCTTATTCTTTAAACTTCTTTGCATGTTTCACGTATTTCATACCTACATGTCATCGCAGCGAAGCTTAGTCGTCATTAGGGTTTTCTGGGCTCTTATGCATGTTCGAGGTCAAGAATCATCTGTTTCTCTGCGGTATCATAGGAAATGACTACTTGCTGAGAGAACATTTGGGTATAAGCTTCTAGTTACTAATGTCTTGCATGTTTTTCCGCATTTCGAATGTCGCATCGTTTTCGTGGCGAGCCTACCAACTTTTCCTGATCATCATTGAACAGACGCAGTCCACAATCTGAAATGACACAGGAAATCCATTGCATCCCTCTATACCCCATCCAATAACAAGGCGCTATTTCCTCTCTTTCGAGTTATCGGAATGTTCTATATTGTCGGGCTGGGATGTTGACATAGCTCGGATGACTTGGCGAGCATGCAGCCTAGTTGAGAGGTTCGTGATAGCACCTTCTAGCCTGTCGAGAATAATCCTCCAAGCTATCCAACGCTCTATTGATTCAACCAGAGTTAGTAAGTCTGATAATTTGTTGTTACGCAGTAAATAAACCGAACGAGCCCTATGGTGACTGAGCCCGCTAGTGACGGCGAAACGGGTTTATGCTTGGTTGATTCGAGCACACACGAGACTTTCTGGCAACTAACCTCGGTGACAGAGCATCCAGTCTATAGACATCTTTCACAGTCATATGCTGATAGTTTGACTTATTCCGGGAGCCCTTTTTCCCTCGACTAGACTTGGCTCTTTTGGAGAACCTATCCATTGCTTCTATATCGTGTTCCTCGGTTTTTGGCCAAGACTAACATTGACAATGGGCGAGAAACCCTTCTTGAGGATTGTCACGTGAAGATTGAACGTATAACTCCTCAGGGTCCTTTAACGATGCAAATCAAGAACAAATGCGGCAAACGCTCACCTAGATCAATCTGTACATGCTGAGTGGCTAGTGAAGCATCTGGACGAACCAACTCTTCAGAATCGCAGGTTAAGGATAATTTCCAAAGCCTATGTACGAATTTGGCCAGTCCAGCCACCTCTTCGCCTCTAATCGATATTGGTCTAGGGTATAGATCGGATAGTAAGTAGTTTGAGGTCGGGTGGTCTAAGTAAAGAGAAGGACTTTTTTTGGGAGCTTTTCCGCCTGGCTAAATAAAATTACTACACATCCACTAAATCATGCAATTAGCATAAACGCTACAAGCTCGGATCTAGGGATCTGTTATATACACCGGGGGCGGTGC
>JAPERM010000044.1:0-203894 GCA_030411635.1 Fusarium sp. MBC 119 | reverse complement strand
ATTATAAACCTGTTATAATTATTCTAACTATCCTATATTAATATAATATTAAAGCATATATTATCACAGAGTATTTATGCCTTACCTATATATTAAACAAATACGGGTGACATATAGAACGAAATAATTATAGTAATAAGCGCTCTTAACTAGCTATTGTTTGGGGTGCTGCCATGCTTGGTATGCAATCCATGTCTGATACGAGCTAAGCGCAAGCGACGCCATACCTAAAAACACAGCAAAAAGTACTCCTATCATTGTTGCCATCATTACATGTCTAGCGGTACTCTTTCTTTGTATCGACCGCTGAAACCAACCGCGAGGTTGAGGCATCTCAAGCTCGTTGTGGAGGTCTGCAAGGCGATCGGCAAAGTAAATATAAGGAACACTCTCCTCACCAACTCGCCTGATCGAGCTGACCTCGAAATTTAGGATTTCTGGATCGAAATTACATTTGAGAACGAGCGATCGCAGAAGCTTCTTTGATTTTGGATCTGACAAAGGAAACAAAGTTCCTTGCAGAGAGTCCAAGACTTCGAGAACTAACTGGCGCGGTAATACCCCCCTGGAGCTGTCAGTGGGCATAAATAAGTTGAACGTGACGTTCATTACCTCTTGAGAGACGATGATGGACATGAGCAGTCTCCTGCGTCCTTGGTCACTCTCAGCTGCTCCTTGAGAAAAGACGCATAGTGGTAAATTGCAAGGAACCTATTTCTCCTGTCGAAAAGTAGGTGGTTCCGGATGTCTGACGTAGCTCTAATGGTAATTCCCAGTCGTCTTTTCAGATTGGTCACCTTTAGTTCCGCCTTAGTGTCCGTAAATAACTCGCTGTTGTTGTAGCTGAGGATGTGGTGATTACCGGGGCGGAAAGTGTCTTGTATATATTTACAAAATGGAACATCGCCCTCCCAATGCACTCGGAACGTTCCCCTCTCAAGCCTGTCGGATGAATGGTGCAGAGCTGATGGATCAACCATGACCATTGCTTTGACGCCAAGCGTTATGGCATCTCGACTCCCCGTATCCGTGTCTTGGGGCCGTGTCGTGGGGGAAACCAGCCGGCAGAGCTCAGACAGAGTTGCGTCGGGGTGGGACTTAAGGACGGTAATAATTTCAAGGACATCCTCATGGGTTTGGATTATTCTTGTTGAAGGGTTACTATTATCGAGGTAAGTCGAAACAATAGCTCTGTAATACACTAGATATCTGCGAAGCCGTTGAACTCGAAGACTTGAAAAGTCTTGGGCATCAGGGGCGTCGTCATGTTGTTGGTTGCGGTCCTGCTTAGGATACCATGCCCACAAAGTCGTGGAAAGTTGGAGAGATAGTTCCGGACCCAGGTCATAACTAATTCTCGTAGCCATGAGGTTGAGAAAGATGGTATTTGAGGATATCGTGAAAGTGGCAGACTCTTCAAAGGTGAACTTGAAGGCATAATATACCGAGAATCAAATCACAAATCCGACATAGGGTACGAAAAGCCTCGAAGAGTGCCTTGAATACGTTGCCAACTCGGGATAAAAGAAAAAAAAAACAATACTGGGTGTGCTACCCAAATTGAAATTACATTTTCCTCCCTTTGACTCCAATAAGAGAAAACCACGTAGAGTTCACTGAGACAGAGGCGCACCCAAACCAATGAGCTTTCTGTTCAGCCCACCCACCCAATATCATGGTGGTTTACAAAGTACATGCAGTCATCAATTGTATTTTGCGTAGCTAACTTAGCCCCCTTCTTTTCAGTTATGCCTCGAAACATAGTTAGATCTGTTTTATTTTTCTTCGAGGACCTCTAGTCCAAGTTGTGTTTCTGTACAAGAACGTCTGTGGATTCTGAAATGGTATGAGTATACTTCCTTCATCTCCATCCCAAAATGGCTACTCGAGAACGATGGCAGAACCTTCTTTCTTCACATGTGACCAGTCGCCAGCCTGACTCAACCCATGTCAGCACCCAGGCAGTTCTTGATGGGACAGAGCGACAAGGCTTACGTCAACGACTCCTAAAACTTCGAAATCCACCACCAACACCCTCGTTGATTACCACGGAGTCTAATGATGAGCCGGAAATAAACACCGACAGATCTCAGCCTTTGGCCGGCCCTCACTGTGTTCCTATCACACTGCTTCCGCCCAGCTTGGAAGGGGAACCCGCTGGTCAGGACATTCCGGGCACCAAATTGAAATCTTTTGACAAGGCTGTACCAGAAGAGCTCAACAACCGATTTTTTGACATTAGATTTCTGTACACTCGACCGCTTATCGAGGCCCTCTCGCACGGAAAGAGAAACCCGGGTGATGTTTCTATGAAATTGAAATACTTGGGGGTTACTGAGGGCACCGCTCAGTTCTACATTGTGGTTCAATGCGAGAAGAAAGTCGCCAAGAGGGTAAGAAAGTTCTTCGCACAGAGGCATGTTGAGGAGGACCTTGATCCTGATTTCTCCATACTTGTCTTGGACAAGGCGCCCCTAAGCCTTACTAATGGCGATATCATTGAGGTTCTCCCACGCCAGGCGCCCAATGAAACATGGTGTGGCACGCCTATCATGATGACGAGAGGTACAGCATCTGCCGTTGCTACTCTTGGCGGTATCATCATGATAGAGACTACCCAACAACATCTGTATGGATTGACAGCTTCGCACCCGCTAAAAAGACTGCAAGGCTGGTATTCTGAGAGCCTACCGACACACCGAGACTCGGATTCGAATTCGGATTCGAACTACGGCTCAGAGGACTCTGAAAGCGAATGGGACTCCAAGACTGGTTCTGAGCGTTCTGAAAGGTCATTAGAACGTGCCGATGATTCGTTGAACGCCCAGCAACACGATAGTGGTTTTCAAAAAGTACTTGGAACCATAATTTGCGACACCTTCAACACTCAAGCAGAAAAGAACTACGATTGGGCTGTCATTGACCTGAACCCACAACAGGTATTGCCCAACAAAGTTGTCAATATATGGCAGGGTGAGGGATCTGGTATCAGGGAGACTTCTGAAGCAGAGGTTTTCCTGGACAAATCAAGCAGCCAGTCCGGTTCTTTGACCAAACGAGTGATGGTCATCAAGGAAAGAGGCCCACTACCGGGGAAAATGTCCTTCAACAGTTCTTGTGTGATGATATCACCAGGATCGGCTTTTGTCGAAGCTCACGATCTTAGTGTTGATGATGGATTTTGTGAGTAAGAACCGCATCACGTACAGAGTGTTTCGCTAATCTAAATATCAGCATTATGTCCAGGTGACTCCGGTTCTTGGGTAGTTGATGAGACTACCTGGAGAGTTTATGGACACGTAGTTTCCACAGATGCATTTGGGGAGGCCCAGGTGTTGCCCATTCACTTAACGCTGGAAAGCATCAGAAAGCAGTTCAACGCTGTTCGAGTTTACCTGCCCACAAGTAACGAGATTAGTGACTTGCAGATGGTTTTGAATGGTCCTTCAAGTAACTCCAAGGATCCCCTTGAGGATGAAGTAACCGCTACGAATGACAATAGTGAGACTCCTCAAAGAGGCTATGGAAACAACTCTGAAGGCGCCCCAGACTCGGTCACTGTTGGTGATGATTCTGTGTCTCGGAGAATTGATACTGTTGCCAACCTTGGACATAAGCTCTGGCGGCGTACCGAAGAACACGACCAACTATTCGCCAAAATCGAGTCCGCAGTACTCCACCTCCATCAGACCCTCCAGCGGCCACCGGTCGAAGCAACACAACCAGATTCCTCACTTGACAAAAGTCCCCAATACATGGAGGGCCGATTGCATGACGAATGGAAGAAGCGGTATGGAACTGGGATCAAGCTTTTGGGGTCGGAAGAAAACCGTTCATTCCTAGGAAAGATCAGAGAGCATAAGCCAGACATCTCAGAGATCTCAACGTTCATCTTACCTGATCCCAGGTCACGACGATGGGAACGTATTGCCTCACATATTGAATCATTCTGCCATGGGGCATCTTTCATTCTTGATACATCAGTCCCTAACGACGCAGAAAACGCCGCAACTGTTGATATTCAGGAACCTCGAGCTTGGGTTTCTGATCGAAACTTTGTTCCTGAAGGCCTTCCTCCACCCTCACGTGTCTACGGGAGGGTACTTGACTCCATTGAGCTGTACACTATTCTCCAGAGAAAGGTGAGTTTTCATGAGAATATCACGACCCGATGACATCTTGAGAAGCACATAACGCTAACTGGGGTTTTCTTCACAGCGCTTTCATGACGATGCCTGCGATGACGCGATCGGTCATCGCCGGCGCATGTAAGTTTTCTCAATCTACATACCCACTACTGTTTACGTTTCTAAACTTGGAGATAGCTACATCAATTACCCTAATGGATCAAGTATCCTGGCTCTTATTAGAACAGCAATTGTTTCTCAGCGCGACGGTTTTAACGAACTGTTTGCCAACTACGTTACGGAGAATCCCACACCCAAAATAGAGCTAAAACTATTTGTGAGTGACTAATAAATGTTTTTAATTCTCGATGTATTGGATTCCAAGCTCACATTCGACTTCTTGTACAGGACTGGTGGGATGGATGTTTTGTCATCTCCTTCACTCTTCCGTTTTTCGCCATCAGGACCGAAGATCGGGAAGATACGCGGAGAATTTTCAATGAGGAAAGACCGTTTCGGCGCCGTCACAGTCTTTCGATTCTGGGCATGAGCCACTCTCGCCCCAAAGGCTCTACCAATCGCGACCAAAACCCTCCACGCAATCAAGCCTTCTTACATGAAGCTGCATGTGCTTTCATGGTCACGGGGAAAAGTGATCGTTACTGGACTGCCGTTTTCCTAGACGAAGACTTTTACGTCGACCAACCCAAGCTGTCCACTGAAGATGAGGAGGACGTAGTGGTTGGGAGCATAGACCCCATCGTCATCAAAGCAGAGTCAACAGCCACTGCTACCACTGCGTCACCTAGGGCATATGCTCTCGCCTCGTTAGCAGCGGCTCTGAGAAGGATTGTTGAGCACCATACCGATATACAGGAAGAATTTGCTGCCAGTTTCCTTCGCCACGTAAGGTCCCTTCTCCTTGATAGTTTGCCATACCCTAGTAGTTCAGCGTCGATACGATGTGTGCAGGTATACCGATACCCGATCTTTCCTTGACTAATCCAAGCTCATAGATCTCTAACAATCGACACAGCCCCGCGCAAAAAGACTCATACAAGAGCATCCAACAATGGATATTTGATTTTCAAGATACTCTTGAAAGGGTCATGTATGGAAACCTCAGGCTCTCTCGGAAGGTTGACGATTTCGTAAACCAGGACCTTCTTATCGGCCCAGATGGCCTGCCGCAAAACCCTTCGTGGAGAGGCGTACAAGACGAAATAGATGCTCTGAATTCCTTGAGAAGCATCCTAGAATCTCGCAATAGATTGCGCGAGATTAGTAATGACCTTCTACAATGCATTGAAAAAGCCAAACGCGAGGTAAGAATAGTGGTGGGGAACTTGATCTGGACTAACATGCCCCTACAGAAAAAGAACTCCCACATAGATGAGCAACAAAGCTTTTCTCTACAGCTTGAGCAGCTCACCATGGTTACGCTGGTAATTCTCACTTTTCCAAGGCTAGAAAAGACGTACTAAATCTCGCAGGTTCTTGGGATGCTCAATCTTGCTGCCCAGCTCTACAGTGGCCGACCGGAGAGAGGTGATCCGTCTGCTTGGCCCGAATTCCTGGTTGTTCTCATGTTTCAATTGACGATAGGCGGATGCACTTTGTTTGTTCTCTTTCGACCGATCACTTCTGCATCACGGGGAGAATTCTCTGCATGGCTGCTCAACTCGTTACCTTATTCTCAGAGTGCTATCCAATTTCTTATGGCGCTTAGTGGTTTTCAGAAAAGCCTCGTCAATGGTTTAGCAGGGTTGATTATTCCTCTTTTGCATTGTATCAGTTGGTGTTGGAATCATGTTGACCCTCGAAGAATATTCGAGGTTTCAACGAGGTGTTCGGAAGGATGAGCATTGGTCTATTGCGAGTTCCAAGGTAAGCAAGTAAAATACTACAGACCTTGAGATCCAGGGTTGATCGTCCACCTATATTGCTATCTTTAAGATCATCGTGGGGCAGCTTTTGAACTAAGCCCATCTTCCCCTCAACTTTCCTAGCTTAGGACGCTGTGAGAATCCAGTTCAGTCGTTGCCCCGCTCAATGCCATACTCTGCCTTGGCTAGTTTGTAAAAGTAGTGAAAAAGGTCGCGAATGGAGGCGACCTCAACGCCAATAGCTCCATTTATTAGTTCGCAGTTGGGATGAGGGGGATGAGTGGGGTTATGTGAGTCGATCGATGCAATTGCAATCAACCCGGTATGTAACGATTCCCTACTGAGCCCCTTTGAGAGCTATACGCACTTTTCGTTTGTCAACTGCCTCGTTCAATCAAAACCCCGATGCCAAGTTTTCTCACACTGTAATTACAAGGAGTCTAACCGAGAGCTGGAAACACTCGAAAATCTTTAAACTCACCAAGACGCATGAGTATTGTACACTCTTCTTGAACCATCTACTTGACAAAACGTCTGCAGTGTGATGAAGCACACTCTGTATTTCTTGGTAGATACCTACGTCGTGCTGTAGGAGGTTTCAGGCCAAGTGACAAAACTTCAATTCTGGCCGAATTTACAAGAGAAGCAAGAGGTTGCTCTGCATCCATCAGCGGCACAGGCTGGCTCGCACTATGCAATGTTGCTGCCTTTCCAGAAGGTATGCTTTAACCCATTTTACCAGCCCCGTATCCGTTACTGTGTTTGGTGCATTGATCCGCCCGAGGCAGACAAAACTATGCGACATATTCTTAGACACAATCGATGAACCCTTGTCCTGATTCTGCATGGCCGTCTTTTGTGGACTTTCTTTCACCGTATGGTACTATTCCGGATGGAATAAGCAATTTATATGGACGCCCCCAGACCAGCTTCCAGTAAATAGACAGGCTAGACCGCAGCGTTGATGACTTCATGTCAACAAAACGTGCGTGAAGAGACTCGACAAAACCAGGCTTGAGTAAACGGACGTTTGAAGTGGCAGTACTTTAAATGAATGGAACTATGCCATAAAAGCTGCCTGACTTTTGGTAGAATCTCTATGCTCTCGTTGTTACTTTTCAGCGTCAAAGATGACCTTTTGAACTTTCATAGAGTCGAAGTGTTCATAACCCTCTAGAGCGTTGCTCAAAGGCATTACAGTCGCCGTCATAAAGCTGTGATGTGTTAGTTAAGTAGTAGAAAGTGCAAATGTGGACTCACTCTAGTAGATGCTGCTTCTTCGCCAGCAGTTTCAACGAATCTTTAAAAATGCCTGAATACGTGTTAGTAAATACTAAATGAATTTCTGGGTCATCACATACTTCGAACAGGACATCTTCCCATCTTGACGGTAAGGTTCTTGCCGTAAGCTTGATTTCCGGTCCACGGAATCTCTCCATTGTGAACACCAACACTGGAAATGGTACCCCACGGTCGGAGAAGCTTGAAGCCCATGTCCAGAGCGGAGCTATGTCCAACAACCTCGATGACTACGTCGGCACCACGGCCATCACTCAGTTCCTTGACGCGCTTTTCCAGTTCATCCTTCTGCGTGAGATAGTTCCAAGGCTCAGCACCAAGGCTCTTAGCGAGCTCTAGCCGAGACTCGATACCGTCTACCGCCAGAATAGCTTTGGGTCTATACTCAAGAGCAGCGATGAGAGCGCAGATACCAACAGGGCCGCACCCTATGAGGACGACAATGCTATCCTGTGCATGGTCTTTGCCCAACTGATCAAGACCATTGGCTGCAGCAAAACAACCAGTCGGGAAAATATCAGCCATTAGACAAAGCTTGAGATCTTCCACCTCCTTTGGAGCTTTAACCACTGTGCTCTCGGCATATGGGATTCTCACGTACTCAGCTTGTGCTCCATCAAGAAGCACTGTTCCAAAAAGAAGACTCTTGTCGCATCGTGATGAGAATCCACGTTTGCAAAAGAAGCACTCTCCGCAGCTCACGGTGAAGGGACTGACGATGGCATCACCCGTGTTGAGATTTGTCACTGCGGAACCGACTTCATCGATGACGCCAGTGAACTCGTGGCCCATGATGAATCCGGTTCCGGAGGGTTGATGCCCACGGAAGACATGAAGCTCGCTGAAAGAGAGTAAAGTTAGTTGATGGCCAGGCCCAGCATGCAAGGATTTTGAGTCTTGCCTTCCACATAAAGCCGTGTACTTGACCTTGACGATGATGTCAGTAGGATCCTGAATTGTGGGCTTGGGTCGATCCTCAAGCACAACCTGCTTGACTCCTTTGAAAACGACGGACTTCATCGGAGATTGGTCAGATGCTGAGAGAATTTTGTTTGTAAATCTCAATCGGAAGTCAACGAAGTTCGACCGTGTTGACAGTTCTAGGAACTATCACTTTAGTGTCATTGTATGCGTGGTAGTGGATATTTAGACTTGATGTCGAACCTCTACCCCGCTTCCAGTAATTTACCACTAACGGTGGCGTTGAGAGAGCCGAGGTTGACGAGTTTTTGGTGTTACCGGCTAGAGCTTAAACAAGACTACAATTCGAGCTTCGATTCTGAAGGATTCTGGTTTTTTTATCCCTCACTCCGCTGTCCAACGTCTTGAAGGTTGCGTTTCCAATGTCGATTAACGCCAGACCACACTCTTTGGACACTAATTAGGAGAGTGATCTGAGCCATATGCTTCTCAACGTATGCGCTCAATCGCGCGATGTCGATAGTTGTGTCGCGTCTTCTTCCGTATTATCGAGTATATACGGCTGCAAGTTATCAAGTCACAGCGCAGAGGTCAATCCTGGAATGTTGTTGATATATCTTGCAAGATACTGTAAAGTCCCATAGTCGCTAGAGCATTATACCGGATCCGAGGTGCTTGGTCATTAGTCATATCGTACCGAGGCAGCTAATATGCCAATTCCGATCCTGATTCGCTGAACGGAATTGATACACCGGTTCCCGTGGCGAGGAGGGCCTTTGTTGTCGATCTTGCGGGGGTTTTTCTTGGCTTTTGCCGGTCGATGATTCTTAAATTACCCCCGCGTTGGATTGGGCTCTACTTCTTAGATACAATATCAATTGCGATACTGGTTCAAGTGTCAAACAAGTATCATGATTTACCAGTCGGAGAATCCCAAGGTCTCTTGTAAGACGCCCCGTCTCGTGCGTTGAAGCATCTAATTGATATCCACTTTGCAGTCTCACCAAAGCAAACTGTGTGGTCATGGCTTCTGGAATCCAAGCAACTACCTCCTGGGAGCAATGCCCCAGGTTTTACTGATGCCATCACTAAAAGGCACATCACCCACCAAACGCTAAAAGACTATGCGACGACTTTATCATCCGCCCTCGTTACTCAGTATGGACTGGGTCGGAATGATACTGTCATCGTCTATGGCAGAAACTCGATTTGGTACCCTGTCGCTACTCTCGCTGCCGTTCGCGTTGGAGCTGTAGCATGCGGGGTATCACCAGACTACACTGTTGACGAGCTTTGCTACAGCCTCAAGACCAGTAAAGCAAAGGTCATTTTCGCTACTGGTGACAATCTTGACAATGCCCATGCTGCCGCTGCCAAAGTCGGGATTTCACGAGGAAATGTGCTACTGCTTGAGGGTTCTAGCAACGGCGTCGCAAATATACAAACACTCCTCGAAAGCTCAAAGGGACTTGCGCAAGTATCTTCATTCCGAATCCCCGAAGGGAAGACAAACCGCGATGTTTGCGCTTTTCTCTGCTTCAGCAGCGGTACCACTGGTCTCCCCAAGGCGGTCATGATCTCGCACGCCAACATCATCGCCCAGTGTATCCAAGTCGAGGACATCACCGTTTCCAGCCACAACCGTATTCTGGCAGCTTTGCCATTCTATCATATCACGGGCATAATCCATCAGCTACACCTGCCCATTCGTCTCAATGCGAATGTTTACGTTCTGTCCAAATTCACATTGGACTCATTGCTCAAGACTGTTGATGATAATAAGATCAAGGAAGTTCTACTTGTCCCACCTATTCTGATCCGACTTGTTCGCGAGCGCGAGCTGGTGGCAAAATATGACCTCTCCCACGTTGAACGATTCTCATCCGGCGCAGCTCCTCTTTCTCGAGAGATTCTGACTCTCCTCGAAAAACATTTTCCCCGAACCGGCTTCAAACAGGGCTACGGTATGACCGAGTCATGCTCATGTATTGTCGGTCACCCACCCTCAAAGTACGCATACAAGTATGCCGACCGCGTCGGTATGCTAGTAGGGTCTACAGAAGTGCGAATTGTAGACCTTGACACCGGCAAGGACTGTAAGACTGGTGAGTCAGGTGAGATCTGGGCTCGTGGGCCACAGATTGCTATGGGCTACCTCGACAATCCCAAGGCAACTGAAGAGACATTCGATAAGGACGGGTTCTTACACACTGGCGATGTGGGACATATTGATGATGAAGGCTTTTTATCTATCACCGACAGGCTGAAGGAGATGATCAAGGTCAAGGGAATTGGAGTTGCTCCGGCAGAGCTCGAGAACCTTCTTCTCGGACATCCGCATGTTAACGATGTTGCTGTCTGTAGTATCGCTGATGAGCGTGCAGGTGAGCGACCGAAGGCATTTGTGGTGCTCAAATCTGCGGAGACCTCGAGGCCAAGTGAATCAGCAAGAGAAATATTGGATTACGTCAAGAAAGAGAAAGCGCGCCACAAGTGGCTCAAAGAAGTTGAGATTGTCTCTTCGATACCGAAGAGTCCAGCTGGCAAGATCTTGAGGCGCAAACTACGGGACGTGGCTACAAACAACAGCGAGAACGTCATTGTCAGGGAAACTAGATTTTCATCAAAGCTCTAGATAGGCCATATATCATTTATGCGGAACGATCTGAACTGGAATAAGCGCGATCATTGTGTTCATTTTGTCGTTTGTCGACGCAGTGTTGAATTTACAAAGTTTCTGATTCTCAGAGTCAATGCCATGTAATTAAGTCTCAACGTCTTGACCATAGTAGTTTGCAGGTAAAAGCACAATGTATTCAGGGTCCTTGTTTTCTCATTGTCATGAATGTCGAGCACTGTCTAGTTTCTGGGACCTTTTCTTTCTTCCCATTTGCACTGAGCCGAGATGCATCGCTGACATACCCTCGGGCAAGTGCTCGAACCATGAGACTTGTCGATAGTCCTGACGTAGTTTATATATTGCAATTAGAAGGAAAGGAGAGTTGGCGAACAGAATCTGCCAGAACTCGTATTCAGTCTAGAAGGAGTTCCTGTTAGTAATAGAAATGGTGAAATTCGGCTCAACTTACTATAGCGAGATTAGCGTGCAATTCATCGACAATAAGGTTTGCGGAGCATCTAGGGGATGTCTTCGGGGTAAAAGATTAGCCATATGATCGAAAAAGATCCAGGCCACTTAATTTCGTCTCAGTAGGGCAATGAGTATACCAAGCTTCGCCCTCGGCTTGGCTATGCTAATCAACACTCTTTTCCACTTGGGGCATTTTTAGTAAGAATCTGACTGAATAGTTTTATATCCTCCGGCCTATCTACTCCCATATCTCCTTGTACATAAATGACTGCAATTTACGCTACGAGATACACTCTGACCATTGATGAACACAACCACACTCAGTCTAAGTCGAAACTTATCTATACTTCGCTAGATCTCAACTATTCGTCGAGCGCCATTTTATTCTACCAACTCAAATATGAAATTCCTATTCCAGTGTCATCTAAACCGAATTGGAGTTATCAGCACATGACCAAGCGGATGAACCGCCGTTGGCCTTGTAATCATTAATGATGGCGACCACAGATCCGTACGTTCCAGCCACCATGAGAAAAGTACCGCTTGCAATAACGAAAACGCTCCAAGCTGCTCTGAGATACCAGATTGAGTTTCGTTCCTTACGCCAGTTATCGTAGAACCACATGCAGCCCATAGGTTGGAAAGACATCAGCGTGCCGAGGAGGGCGCCAATCAGGGAGACAAGGTTGTTGAAGACAGGGATAGCGCTTGCGACGATATAAGCGATAATAGTGGCGAAAAGGGTGCAGCCCAGCCACGTAGCCCAATGTCGAACAGTGTTTGCTGTTAAGTGTTCAGTGTCGCGAAGAAGGCGGACGAACATGTATTTACTGGAGATCTGTTGCGCACGGTTAGTCTTTTTTTTAACGCAATGGTATCTGAGAACCCACATGTGTCAGGATGATTGTCGACACGAAGATTCCTGGAAGACCAATTCCGTAACAGACTTTCTTCATCAGTACACCAGCGGAGCCAAGGGCGGGCGAGGCAACATAGGAACCGCAGAAATAGTAGACAACAATGCCGATGCTGAGATAGGTTGAAGTTACAACGGTTTGACAAATAACTAGAGACCTCGTGTAGTGTCGAGGGTCACGCATCTCGGCAACGATGGGAAAGAAAGCAGTAGTTCCGGCGAAAGCGAAGATGAGAGATGACACTGCTGAAACAGCCTCGAGGAAAGACGGTTGTTTGAAGAGCTCGTAATTGGTTTCCCAAGGTCCCTCCTGTGGTGCCGCTGCCGGTCGATCTTGGACACCGACTGCGACGGTAAGTGTCAAGACTGGAGGCAGGAATTAGTTAGTAACTCTATGAATAGTTGACGTGAACACTTACTAGCTCCAAGGATGCTTGCGAGCCCAACCCAAGCAATAAAGCTAATTCGACCGAGTGTCCGAATACTAGCCAGGAGGAATGTGACTATGGCGGCGACAGCAACGAAGACGGCGGTGCAGGTTCCGTGAGTAGATATAGCGTTGAAGGCGATGGAAATACTAAGTAGTCCTGAGCCAACGACAAAGACCCAGTCTGGAAGGATAGGATATCAGCCCAATATTCTCTCTTCCGTTTGCTCCTTTGAAGACTCACAAATCCAGTATCCGGATCCAAGAAACTCTCGACCGAACCTTCCGAATAGTTTATAGCCGACATCGTCGATAGCGTACACGTCGCGATGGTTGAGCTTGAAGGAACCAACCATATAGTTCGACCATGCAGTGATGGCTGAGATAGCGAGGAGGCATAGCGTGCCAGGTATAAGGCCAAGAGTATCGAAGGCTTTGGGGATCGAGAGGACGCCTAGACCGATCATCGTCTTGGACATGAGAGCGGCTGTGGCGATCCATCCTAACTGTATAATGTCAGTCACCCATCCGAGACACTCATGGAAGAAGGAATATCGTACGCTTCGGTAGTTGGGGCCATCTTCAGTGATCTCACCAAAGACTGCATCGTTGGTTGCTTCATTGGTAGATCCAGCCTTGGAGGGCGGACAGCCGAGGGATTCAGGGTCTTGGGGCTTGATGTTTGACATGTTAATTCAAGAGACACTTTCTTGAGAGAGGAACGAAAAATTTGCAAATTCATTGTGGGCCATATGTACTTATAGAATTGTTCGCTCGGCCGCTCGTAAAGACGAGGAAAATCGCTATCGCCCGAGTCATTTTGGAACTCCGGGGCCCCGCGATCAATGGAGTCAGACGAATGATAAGAGACAAACTAAGGGCTGCACCAGACGGGGACTCTCCATAACTGTTTGTGGTTCTGTCGTGATAAACTTGGATCCATAGATACGGTCTCGTTTACCGAGTGATATTTTCTAAAACCTTGTCAAGGAAGTTATTCATCCTGCTGAGATATCGAGATGGAGAAATATGGGACTTCTCCACTTTACTCCATTTCTCCTCATCGTTGATGCGCTTAAGCTAACCTTGAAAATCGGGACAAGATCCGGCCTCGCGGCCGGCTTGACTTACCGTAGCGGCACCAATCCGTTACTGCGTGACGAAGCTACAGAGATTTGCGATGATAGCAATTATTTTGGCTGTCAGAATTTGAGTCAAGTCTATTATTTGTTTTTTGGTACCGATGCATTACTTGAGCGACTCTGATATAAAGTAGTTGTTGAGTCCTCTTGCATTGCAGTTTACAATTACGGACCGGTAACGAAAGTCTAGTACGTTCCCTCCCATAAGCCCGCCATCATGCGTATCACCGAGGTTACCGTTTTCAGCTACGACGCCAACTACAATTATGGCTCTTACTCCATGTCAGGCGGGCGTGTCGCCACTGGGCAGAAATCCATCGTCGTTCGGATCCGCACAGATGATAACGTCGAAGGATGGGCAGAGACTGCTCCTCTGGGTACCGACTATCTGTCTAGTTTCTTTGAAGACGAACTCGCCGCTCTAAAACTACTTGGCCCACACGTTCTGGGTCTAAACCCTCGTTCACCTGCGACAGTGAGCGTGGCCATGGATGCCGCTTTATTGTCTGGTATGGCCGCCAAAGCAGTTATTGATATGGCCTGTTGGGATATTCTCGGAAAGTCTACAGGACTGGCTACTTCCACTTTGCTCGGTCCATGCATCCAGAAACCACTCCGAGCATTTTCAGTTGTTGGACTTGGAACGCCTGAAATTGGTGTCAAGAAGGCTCAGGCAGAACTCGATAAGGGACTCAAGGCTATGCAACTAAAGGTCGGAGACGACCCGATTAACGACGCGAATCGAGTCAAGGCTGTGTGCAAGGCCCTTCCTACATCTATCGACATCTGGGCTGATGCAAACGGTGGTTGGAATCTCGATCAGGCGCTCACATTCGCCCGTGTTCTAGGATCAGATGTCGCCGTACCCCTCGAACAACCGTGTGCATCGCTTTCTGATAGCGCCGAGGTTGGCCGTCGTACAGGACTACCCATTGCTCTTGACGAATCTATCGTCACTATGAGTGATCTCTTGGCAGCTAAGACGGCCGGAATCACTGGAGTCAACATCAAGCCGTCTCGTGTTGGTGGATTCACAAAAGCCCGTATTCTCCGCGACGCGGCTGTAGACTTGGACATGATGGTCACTATCGATGATACTTGGGGCTGTGCTTTGACCACGGCACAGAACTTACAGCTGGCTGCCTCTACGAGGCCGGACAGGCTAAGAGCGGTTGATTTGTTTGCTGAATGGACGAACCCGCTAATTGCTGAGATTCCGCGCATGGATGCTGAGGGAAGCATCGAGCCTGGTGTTGTACCTGGCAATGGTTTTGGGGCAGTTGATATCAAGCTACTCGGGAAGCGATTATTCGCGTTCCAAGCTTGATTTCCAAGTCAGTCTATGTATTAGGATTGCTAGAATGGTATCAATGTATGCTAAATCCAAAGGAGTACTCCTAGCGATTGTAGGTGAAGGTACCCGTCACTCACCATCAGTTGATGTCAAGTTCAAAGGTATGGTGGTCAAAGCCTTTAGGAAATCGGAATCCGGGGTGGTACTTCAGGTGACCTTGTTCACTTCCAGCCCATCACCTAACCATATCGACGACCTTGTCATGAGCTTAACCCCGATGTCGGTGTAACAAAGATCCCGGACAAGCGATCGTAGCTAAGGTCCCTGAATTGTTACGTCTGAGATGCTCAGCAACATGGGCGAGAACTGAATCGGCGCTCTTCGCTCGGAAACAGATCCCGACTTCTTTATCTAACACATTTCAGGTCTCCGTCCTGCGGCGAAAAAAAAGAAACTTGTCTCGACGAGAACACAAGTTGTGTATTCTGTCTGTCGAATTGACATTGGCTCTTGTGGTATATCTAATTCTCAAACCCAGACTATGGGGTCTCATCGTAGTTATCCGCATATTTCTCATAGCGGTGCTTCCACTTCAATTTAAATTGGTACAAAATCTGTTCGTGGGACTTTGATGGAAGCCAGCTATGAAATGAAAAAGCTGACGGAGGCCCCAGGCTGCTTTGAAGGAACCAACATCCGCAGGACAACTTGCCTCGAATCCTATACCAAAATAAATAACTTACCTCACGACAGCTAAATTATGCCAACATAATGTATGCCCGAGAACGTTAAGCGACGTGCAAGATCTTCCATCGTTCAAGTCGAAGTATTGCCTTAGCGGCTTGTGTTCTCCCACACTTGGCGATGGATGTTCAAGGGCACTCTAAGCTCTGCGTCTTGGAGTTAATCTGGCTCAAGTAATCTTAATCCTCTCGCAACAGTGACAAATGCCTTGATAGATCATTCTCGAGCTACCTGCTAATAAAGGTTTACTCTCCTTGTTTCCGCTTTTTACTAGAAATGCGTTGGTGACGTCTTGAGTAAAGCAAAGGTTCTAGATTATCATGATCATTTGTAAATCTTCGTGACTCAAAACCACCCCACGTTGCCCAATACCTCTTTGTGTGTTATCTGGCTCCCTTAAGTTTCACATCAGCGAGCCAGCGGGAAATAGTGTTCTTGAAAGATTCAACTACTCTGACAAACCTTTACACTTTGCAGTTCAGCGACATTGTCCTATATTCTGGTGATCCTATGATGTTCGTCTTGTTTTTATTTTGA
Organism: Fusarium sp. MBC 119; assembly: GCA_030411635.1. NCBI lineage: Eukaryota > Fungi > Ascomycota > Sordariomycetes > Hypocreales > Nectriaceae > Fusarium > Fusarium sp. MBC 119. Next base: position 187,510 of record JAPERM010000044.1, on the reverse strand, counting down.
TTCTTATCAATTCCATTCCAGGGTGAGTAAGCCCAGCCACAGACTTCATATGGTTATGAGAGTGCGGGCTTGAAGATGTTCTATATATACTATAATATCAAGTCACCTGATATCGAACTCCGCTACAATAGTTGCTCAACAACTATCATCTTCCGTAGTATAGTGGTCAGTATGCAAGCTTGTCACGCTTGAGACCCGGGTTCAATTCCCGGCGGGAGAGTCGCCTCATGAGATTAACTCATGGTTTCATTTTTTGGTCCTATTTTTCAATCAACTGGACTTTTTGAGCCGGGTGATTTGTTCGTGTAGAGATCAATAATTTTACTTGATTGAGAGCTTGCCCTTGCGAGCTTTTTTTTAGGCGGGTGACTAATTCAGTGATGCTAGCTTTGTAAACTTTAGAGACGACAGCAATTAAATTATCGCTGTAACATGTTCAATTAAGCCTAGAGAAAATCATCGCGATTGTTAACTTGACAGGACTATTGGAGACTGCAGTGAAGATATGACGGCTATAGGGTATTTGTCTACTTGCCAAGCGACGCGCCGCACTCCCAGAAATTAAATGCAAATGCAAGTCTTTGAAGCGAGACCTCGGTGTGTGATTTATGTCATTACCACTATTCTTCTTCTTACAATCAATCAGCTACTCGTCTATTTTATCGAGACCGGCTAAGTGATGATACTGTTGGCTGGTGGTGACATGTTTTTGGACTTTATTTTCCCAGATACTTTATTTTGCTTTATTTTTGATAGGTTACAGGAGATTATGATTCGCAATTTTAGCACGGAGTATTCTGCTATCTTTTGAGCACATCTTCATGTCGATCGCTGGCGTTTTGGGCACTGGGCGATCTATTACTCTTCTCGGACTGTAGCCCGTAGAGATTGCATAGGTTGTGGTTGGCTACCGTACGAAAATGATGCTTGGCAATGTTAGAGACCCGTATAAGCCCTTCAGGGGAAAGCCCTAATTGACGTTCGACACTACTCGTTCGGACCAAATATGATATCATCACGAGATATATTTCTTCTGTCTTTTTCATATTCTTCCATTGTTTTTATACAAACCTTCGTCATCGCTATCCCGCTACGTCATTGGCATGTATAGCATGTTGAATGCCGCGTGTGCGTTCGCGGGGGTAGATGTTTCCGTCTTGAACTAAACCATTTTGGGCCGTCCTCCGCACAGTCTGCATGGCGCTAAAAAGACCCAATCTGTCAGTTTTGCTCCCCCTTTGATTCAACTCAACTCTTATCAAATGCTCCACTATCTTGGCCAGCTTCGTGCATTCATTCTCCTGCGCTGCTATGAACTCTGAACTGAGACTGTCTACTTTGATGGTCCTCAATCGTCATGTCGACAAGCAGCGTAGACGAGAAAAAGTTGGCGGGACGTGCCGGGTCCGCTAAAGGTACATCTGTCATGTACCACAACACGTTTGGGGCGCTTCGTCTTCGCCATCCGGAAACGAATGTTATCATCCTTATTCCAACTCCAACAGACGATCCAAATGACCCTTTGAACTGGTAAGTACTTGCTTTATCTACACTATAGTCAAGAAGCGCATCGCCAACTTGGATATTACACCGCAGGCCTAAGCCATATCGCGTTTACATCGCCGTTCTGGTGTCTTTTGCCATCTTTTTCGGGAATTTCTTGGCTGCCGGACCTACTGTCGCCATCCTCGACACTACGACAGACTTCTTCGGGCCTGCTGGTCCCGATCTTGACGATAACATCGCCATGATTGCTTACTTCTTCACCACCACCGCGCTTCTCCAGGGCATGTCTAACTTGATCTGGATGCCTCTCATGGCAAAGTTCGGTCGTCGTCCTATCTACTTGGTATCTTTTACTCTCTACACTGCTTTCTCAGCTTGGGCTGGCGGTGCTACTACGTACGGAAGTGCGCTCGCGGCGCGGATCATGATGGGAGTTGCTTCGGGAGCTGCGGAATGTCTCGCACCATTGACAATCTCAGATCTTTTCTTCCTCCACGAGAGGGGTGCCATCATGGCGTAAGTTTGGACTCCAACCAGTGACTTAGTACTGCTGTTCTAATTAGTGATACAGAATTTATACTACGGCCTTGTCGGCTGGTGTCGGCTGCGGTATCATCGTCGCTGGACTCATTACTAAGGACCTTGACTGGCGTTACATATACTGGGTGTCTGTCGCTGTGATCGGATTATGCACCGTATTGATCATCTTTACCTTTCCTGAAACGAGGTATGATCGCTCAAAGGGCGTAGACACACCACGTGAAGCAACCATCAACCAGAACAAGGCAGATTATATTGACGCCAAGGATACCTTCGATAATAGTGTTTCATCAGGCCAATCATCTCGTGGCACTCGGCAAGAACGCACCTATTGGCAAAGTTTAGCCCTCTTCAGTGGAATTCACACCAAAGAGTCATTCGCGAAACTTTTTCTCCGTCCCATTATTCTTCTGGCTCTTCCCCCGGTCCTCTGGGCTACCTTGGTGATGGCCGTCTCCATTGGGTTCCTGGTTGCCATAACCTCCAATTTTGCTGTTGCTTTCGATGCTACATATGGATTCGAACCGTGGCAGGCTGGTCTCTGCTTCATCTCTTGTCCAGTAGGCGCTGTGATTGGCGCCTTTTTCGGAGGTCGGTTCAGCGACATGATAGCTGACAAATTGACGAGCCGCAATGATGGAGTTCGATACCCGGAAATGCGTCTTCCTGCTATGGCAATCTCCGTCGTCACTGCGCCACTTGCTCTTGTTCTTTACGGAGTCGGCATTAAACGAAGCTGGCATTGGATTGTGCCAACAATCGGCTTGGGCCTCTGTGAGTCGAAGGAAATAGCCAAGACAGAAAATGGAAAGAATACGCTAACGAGATGTAATAGTGAACTTTTCTATTGTTCAAGCAACCAACATCAGTTTGGTCTATACAATAGATGGCTACCGTCCAGTGACAGGCGAACTAGCTGTCACACAGCACGCATTCAAGTGTAAGTCATATCAGATCGAAGCGACAAGAGTGAGATGATACTGACATTTTGCTGGGCATTTCAGCCGCATTTGGCTTCCTTCTTTCTTTTTATACGAACCCTTGGATCGACGAGTCTGGCTATGACAAAGCATTTGCCGCCATGGCAGGGATTTCAGGATGTGTTCTCCTGATGTGGATTCCCATGTATATCTGGGGCAGGCAGATTCGACATGCCAGCTGGACCTGGCCTCTGATCAAGCGTGTGGTTCATTGGGACGAAGATCGCGAAGTTGGCGAATGAGCCATTGCATCAATATGCTTTGTATATATAAATCATAGATGTGTAATTCCAAATTTGCTCATTGTCTCGGATAACCCTATAAATAAATTACAACCCAAAGGCAAAGTGTCAAGTCACAGATTAGCTAGTTCACCTCACCAGGTCGAATCTATTACTCTAAAATTCTGAAGACCCCATTAACAGTTGGGCGAGCACCGTTCTCCGGCTCGCGCACTCTTATTCAAGAAGGTTCTAGTCCTCTAAAGTTTCTGGCCACGGTATAAAGCTGGTTCATACTTTACGCATCTTCTGAATAGTAGAGGGTGATTCGCTGTTCGTATTCCGAAAAACAGGCCAGCCCCGGGTCCAGGTCGAGGCCCAAACGAGTTTGTCTTTATTGAGGGCGGTCCCTTGCTATATCAACAGGCCTTGCGTTCAATCAAGCGTGGTTATGATGTTAGTATATATGAGCGCAGGCCTACTTGTGAGGGTATTGGCGGTGCGGTTCTTCTTTGTGTTCCGGTTCTCGCAAAACTAGGCTTATACGGCATGAACCTGGATGCTGTGGGTTCCCACACGGTTACCTAAGTCGATGTCTGTTATCATCTGGACTTATAGCGCTTGGAATTTGCATAAGGTGAATAAGTAAGACATATCGCAGTAGATAAGAATCGCACAAATGAAAAGGTATATTAAGTGCTAAGGTCTAGCTAGTTAAGCCTGGCGCGCAACAGCAAATGGATTGGCAGTAAAAGTCCCATTGGGATCAGCTGTCATCCTTACTTTGCCTAGCTTCTTGTACTTTGTTTCGTCTTCATAGTAAGTCTTCCAGATTTCAGGCTTCTCCATATGCCAATCACCCCAGGAGCCCCAGAGAACTCGCCTGTCCGTCTTGCTAAAGCAACTATCCTTGCCAATAAACGTGGAGTCATTCTCAGCTTGCCATTTAGTTGCAAGTTTATACGACAAGTTCGGCGCGTCCGGCTTCTTCTTGTCGTCCTCCTGGTACCAACAGTCCAAAGTTTGGAGAACGGTCGAATCTCTCCAACTGTACGAGGTGCCGTTGTCCCGGTTCTTGTAGAACATCGAATTCTCGCCTCCAAAATATTGAATCTGGGCTGAAATCTTGCAGTTATCGTAGAGAGGGTTATCGACAGGCTTTTTGTTGGCATCGTCGAGCTTTTCATACGGATCACAGATTAACTTGAGCTGCTCGACCACCTTTGCCACCCAACCGTCTTGACTGAGGGTCTTGGAATTAGTGGAATACGTCCGCTTGATGTACGGTTGGTTGAACTCCCTTTTCTTGAGGAACAACCATTTTCCCGTCATCTTAGCCATATCCGCGTCGAAGTCATCGAATTCAAGACAGCCATAGTCCAATTTACTGTTGAATTTTCGAAATTGCTGAAACCATGCATCCACACTCTCATCATACTTCTGCTGGTTTTCAACAGGGCACCATTGTGCATAAAGGACGATAAGGGGAGGAAGTTTGCCCTCGAGTGCAGCCCGTACCGCAGGAGGTAAAAAGTGCTCAACGATACCCTGAAGTTCTTTCCACTTTTCGTCCTGCATAAACGCAGGGAAAAGCTTGGTGATTGGAAAGTCACTGCTCAGTACATTGACACATAGGTCAAATCCTCGGGGTGAGTTGCCCGCATCAGCCATCTTTGCAACGACTTCCAAGAGAGAGGTGAGAACGTCTGGATTGTATAGCCATACAGCTTTAATCCCATGCGGTCCGTTGAATTTCTTCGTCCCTTTGGCAGTCTTGATTGTGTTCTCAATTCCCATGTAGCTCGCAGCTCGAAAAACCATGATGGTATAGTGTGTAATAACACCAAAGTTTCCAGGGCTACCGCCACGTATAGCATTAAAGAGTTCGGCATCGTGGTCTTTGGAAACATGTTGGATTTTGCCCTCGTGGTTGATCAGACGAATTTCGGTGATATAGTCGCCAAGGAGGCCAAAGCTGCGGCCGAGTTGGCCATAACCACCCGTCTGACCGTGTCCACCGAGACAGACATAGGCGCATTGTCCTGTAGGAATGAATAGCCCATGGTTGGTGAGATAGGCGTTGAAGTCCTGTAGCTGATTGCTGACGCCAGCATACACAAGGACCCTGTCGTCGGGGACGACAATATTAGCAGGAGGCTTCTCTATGACCTTCATGTCCTTGTACGTATCGCTGAGATCAAGCTGGATATTATTGCCTCCGCAGGAAGATGCGCCGCTGTATTGGTGACCGCCGCTCTTGATGGCAATAGCGACCTTGCTCTTAGTGGCGGTCTTGACAACCTGAATGACATCGTCGTCATCCTTAGGTTTGACAATGAGGGCAGGATACATGTCGTGATCTTTCTGGTAAGATGAGGTCGCATACTGTTGGTTGAAGAAGCCATAGTCCTCTTTCTCAAAGTAACTACCTTCACGGGTGTATTGCATCCCAACGAAGTCTTTGATCTGAGCTTGAGCCATGGTTTTGAAAGGAAGATGGGGAAAATAGTTGATGGTGGTTCTGATAGAGAGGTTCGAAGCGCGGTGAGCTCCTACTTATACAAGTTTGCGAGTGCCAGAGAAAGACTCCAGTATATGGGAGGCATATTAGACGTGAGCGATCAGTTGCAGATAGCAATGCCTTGGAGCCGTCGGTGAGCCTACGTGAGACACGCCGTTGTGGCTAGAAGATCTCGACTGGTCCAAGTATGAAAATATTGAGACATCAGACGGTCCTTCGTATCCATCCCTCTTCAGCCAGCCACGTTTTCTCAGAAGGCTCTAGGCTCTGAACCAGCCACAGCTGGTCTGTGTGAGACAAAGAGGGGTTCAGAAACTCGGTCTGAAAGGTAAAAGAAAACATGTTAAGAGTATCCGATAGACTAGCTCAGGTGGCAAACTGACCCGATACACGGGAAAAGGCATGTTAAATGGGAACACGACCATGATGGTGCCGAGAATGATCCGTGTATTGATCACAATTATTGGTAGCCTTAAAACAATGCCCCATGGCCCAATGGCTGGAACGCTGTGACTTTTAGAGGAATTGTATCGCTAAACACAAGAAGTGAGCACACTCCGCTGACAATTGAATGTGTCAAGGCTCATAGTGGTTGTATGGTCCTCGTTTCGGTTGTCTTATCTTATCACCTGGTTGATGAGTACGCCACATCTGTGAGGTTTTCAGCTCCAAGCAATAGTCCTATAGATAAGCCCGTAACAGGAATGTGGCTTCAGCCAGAAACATAAGAATGCCGCTTAGTTGAGAAACAATAGCAGTTCTAGACAGTGATAGGTATTGATAGCTCAGTATTCCAACGGCTGTCCTATGCAAAGCCCTTCAAATTCGGAATAGCAAGTTTGAGGCCTGGTACTCTACTGAGTCTAGAACGTGAGCCGCGTTTAGAGTACAGTACTATTAGCTAGTGCCCGTGCCCACCCGCTAGCCATATTCTAATCGTGCAGCGGGTAAGCAACCCAGCAGTGATGAAAATGAACATGGTAGAATGGACGATGAAGAGATACGGCATTGTAACTCATAGCTTCATAAACTGAACGCATAGACTTTCTCAGGCTTTCTGATTATAGATAAAGCTGGATTTTCTCTCACCGACATATGCAGCCACTAATATTAACTTTGTTCAATGCAGTTAGCCATGTACCAGCGATGAATTGCGGGGTGGTGATTGGAAACGTCTCATCAGCACGGCAAAATGGGCTAGCATACCGTTGAACTGAGACACGCTGACATGCTATTACTTCGATGGGGTAGAAAGGCTACGGAAGAAGCGGCACGGACGTGGCCAGCTGAGAAGTGAAACTGGCATTTGCCCAGAACCTATCATAGGTAGGTGTAGGATCCGTTACAGATGCAACCGCATGTGAAGTAACAGCTCGCCCCAATGAAAGCGGTTGAGTACCATAGCGAGATTTATCAAGGTCCTTAAAACCTTCCTCAACCCTTAAGCATCGCTGCGGTGTAAGAAAACCGGATGTCCATTGGCTTTTATTATGATCTCTTGTATACGTGGTGACAAAATTCCTAAATACTAGACCGGAATTCAGGCCTTAGCCACCAATCACCGCTTGATAGACATCTCTCAACTCAACGCATTAGGCCTCCTAGAACAGAGAGAATTAGACAAAATCACAGCGCTTCGTCTCATGGAGTCTTGTTGAGACTATAGTTATCGATATGTAGAAACTTTAGAAGTTGTGACTTTTAGTAAAAATAGCATTCTTGTTAAAAATCCTCCCTTCTTACCCACAAACCTCCCGAAGAGCAACTCCAAAGATCTCCAGCCCTTTATCCACATCCTTTTGATCAATTGTCAGAGGAGGAACCATACGGATACATGGCCCAGCAACGATAATAAGAAGACCGTGATCTCGAGCAGTCTTGATCACATCCGGTATCTTGGAACTGTGATCTGGCTGGAGTTCGATACCAAGCATCAGGCCATGACCGCGGACTTCTTTGATAGTGCTGGGCATCTTTTCCTGCAGACCCTTGAGCCCTTTGACGAGATGTTCAGATTTAGCCTGGACTTGGTCAAGGAAGTCCTTCTGCGATACCCGATCGATGACGTGGTTTGCAACTCGACATGCGACAGGGTTACCTCCGTAAGTAGTCCCGTGAATGCCAAGCCCAATGGTCTCGGCAACTCGTCGTGTCACAATTGTAGCACCGACCGGAAACCCATTACCCAATGCTTTTGCAGTGGTCAGGATATCCGGCTCCGCAATCACCTTGTTTGTCTTTGGGTCTCTCAAAGAGGGATGAGCATGAGCCCAGAAGGACCCTGTGCGTCCAATACCACTTTGAACCTCATCAGCGATAAGCAGAGCCTTTGTTTCGTCACATCGCTTTCGCAAAGCAGCCATGAACTCTGCCGTAGCAGGATAAATCCCTCCTTCACCCTGAAGCGGCTCAACAATGACAGCGCAAGTCTTGTCGGTAATCAATTTGTCAAGACCTTCAATCGAGTTAAAAGTACCGTGCTTGAAGCCTGGGACGAGAGGTGCGAAGGGTTCCCGATACTTGGGGTTGTAGGTAGCTGATAAAGATCCAAACGAGCGGCCGTGGAAGGCGTTGGCAAAAGCGACGACCTCGTACTTGTTACCAGAGGGGTCTGACTTTTTAGCAAAATTGCGGGCAAACTTGAGCGCTGCTTCGTTGGCTTCTGTGCCTGAGCTGGCTAGAAAGACTTGGTGGGCATCTGACATGGTACCCGAGGCCTTTGTAGTGGAAACCAAGTTCTTTGCCAAGACGTCTGCCCACTCGTTCTCGAATAGCATAGACACATGCATCAGTTTACCAGCCTATGCAAAATGGGTCAGCTTGTAGACCTTGGAAGGGTCGAGATGAATATTTACCTGATCAGAGATAATCTTTGTGATCTCAGGGTCTGAATGGCCGAGCGAAACCACGGCGATGCCAGAAGTGAAATCAAGGTACTTTATTCCAGCGGCATCAGTGACGTAGGATCCCTCGCCATTTTTGAGCATTAAGCTTGGGCGGGGGTATGTAGGAAGGATGCATGATCCATTTGCCTGGTTTTGGTGTTGTGCATCGGTTGGAAGTGTCGCCTAGAGAGTCAGCATCATGAAGAAATATTTTGTTCGTGAGGTGTATCACCATTTTTTGCTGTCTATATCTGTATCACTGGATCGTTAACAGTGGCGAATTTGAAAAGTCCAAGTAGGTCTGAGAGGGGAGCTTTAAATATGACATTGTGACTGATGACTTATATCACCGGAGCCGACGATAGCATTGAGAGCCGACGCGGGGAAGCGTAAATGGCTTTTGATTCGCGGATAGCTGTTCGGCATCATGGGACTCATGAGATCACGGGCTCACTCGAACAACGGGAAGATCAAACACTAAACTTGATAGAGTTAGTGACCCCGCTTGACTGTTCCGGGGTAACTTGACTGGTTTTCGGAACCGAGCGGCTGGATCCAATAGCCTATTGAACATGTTTTGAACCCTCTCGTCATGAATTTCGGCATCGAAGATCTGGCATAAAGTCTTATCTCCCTCTGCTTCGTAGCCTTTGGCATAATACATCGAGGAGTGTCAGGAAAGAAGAGCATGACACTACCAGCATAGAGGCCAAATACGACCTGAAAGGCGATGGGAATACGGTGTAGAATGGGGCCAGATGAGCTGGCTGAGAGGTAAGTAATTAAGGTAAGCTAATTACCCAAGATCCTGTTTCCCTATGCATGTGAGCCTAAAGTGAATGCAGTACGCCACGGCAGAGCCTGGAACTAAAAAAACACATGTAACCGCAACATCAGGCCCCCGTTCTCTGTGTTCCGTACTCATTTCAGCTTGGTAGGTAGGGATCAAACAGGAGATGAACTGTTTGAACCCGTGAATTTTTAACAGGAGGCTGTGCATTTGCGAGACTAGAAGAGACTTACATCGATGCCAATGCCTTATAACGTAGTTAGAATGTGTTTGAACAGGTATAGTCATGGACTACTCACACAAAGAATGCGACCAACTATCATGTGAGGGACAGACCAAGCAGAAGCTTGAAGACTACCACCAACCACCACAAAAGCGTTTTCCAGAAGGATACACTTGCGTCTACCAAGAGGCATACCAGTACGGTTACTGCAAGCGAGCAAACCGTAGCGGCAAGAGTATATGCTGAGGTTACCATTGGAATGACATAGGTTCCGGGGGGTGCTGTGTTGGCGTTATGCCTCATTAGCAAGTCATCTTCGGCTTAAGCAATCAACAAACACTACTCACCCCCATAGCACAAAGAAAAGATTCGGTTTCCTAAATTTCACCGAGGGCTCCTACATCGTAACCGTAGGGCAAGAACGACTATGGTTCAAGTCATAAGATGCATGATGTCGCATATGGTAAAGAACACTCATGTGATAGCGCAACTAGTGGAAAAAAGACGCTTGATTATCTTTCCTCGGGGTTTGGACTTGGGATTTGACAATATGTTGAACGGGTGCGAAGATTTCAAAGAAGTGGTAATGGTAGGTGAGTCTGCCCTCCAAATATTGGCGGCATAGTAGGACGAGGCCTATAGTACTTATCGTATCGTAAAAAAGACACCAAGTGGTCTTGATCGCTACTCATTGAAAGAGTCTATCTTAAGATCTTAAATGCTTCCCCAGATGCTACAAGGGCTACCGCAAACCAGATCCCTCTCTCCGCAAATGTTATCTTTCCCAGCTTCTACTCCAGATCTAGACTATCTGAGACTCCTTTACTGATCTATCCACGATAAGTTACGGCGCGCGCCACTGTTTTTTGCCTTCAAATAGGCCTGTCATTTCCACGGAATCTATTTCTGTGAAACTACATAGCGGGATATGGGTGAGTCAGGCCATCTTAGCAAGATAACGTTTGCTTAGTGAGCGTGGGCAGCATCCATGTCATGCCACATAACACTGTGTGGCAGAGTTATTGGCCGTTCCTTGCTTGTTAGATTGATAAGCTAACGTTAAGCTAACGTTAATCAATCCAGGCCCTCAAAGTGGAGCTCAGCTATATATTGCTCCCTCGGGGGTCCGATCTGTTGGCCAATAAACACCAGCCATCAACTGGAAACCCGCCACTTACTCAACATGACAGCCGTATCAGCGACTACAGCCTGGAACGAACCCGAGATTAAGAGTCTCGCTGGCTCGCCAGAGTCTCGACTTTTCAAGCCCATCAACATCGGCAATATCACCCTTCAGCACCGCATAGCCATGTGCCCCTTAACTCGTTATCGAGCCTCGGATGACCACGTACCCCAACCCTCTTTCCAAGACTACTACAGCCAAAGAGCGTCTGTGCCTGGTACATTATTGATATCGGAGGGAACCTTTATCGCTCCAGAACATGGCGGCTTTGCCAACGTTCCTGGAATCTACAATCAGGACCAAATCACCGCGTGGCGGTCTGTTACAGACGCCGTTCATGCCAAGGGTGGATATATCTTTTGTCAGCTCTGGGCCCTAGGTCGCGGGGCTACACCTGAAATTGCAGAGAAGGAGGGTATCGTCATTCGAAGTTCCAGCGATATCCCTCAAGATTCAGCTCACCCTAAGCCAAAGCCTTTCTCCATCTCTGAGATTCATGAGACAGCTCAAACCTATGCTCAAGCTGCTAAAAATGCGATCGAGGCTGGCTTTGATGGCGTTGAGCTTCACGGGGCCAATGGATATCTTATCGATCAGTTTATCCAAGACCGATGCAATCAGCGTACTGATATCTACGGCGGCAGTATCGAGAATCGATCACGTTTTGTTGTCGAGGTAGTTCAGGCCGTCTGTGATGCTATCGGCTCGGAACGCACAGGCATCCGTTTCAGTCCTTGGAGTGTTTACAATAATATGCGAATGGAGGATCCAATCTCACAATTCACCGATGTCATTCAAAAGCTTAATCCGCTCAATCTTGCATATCTACATCTGGTAGAATCCAGAATTGCCGGGAACGAAGATGTCGAAGGCACAGATACGCTGACATTTGCGATTGACATCTGGGATCGTCCCATTCTTCTTGCTGGAGGATACACCCCCGAGAAAGCACGAAAGCTTGTGGACCACGAATATCCAACCAAAGATATAGTGGTCACATTTGGCAGATACTTTCTTTCAACGCCGGATCTGCCATTTCGGATTCAGAGGGGGTTGGAGCTCAATAAGTACAATCGTGAAACATTCTATACGCCTATGGCGACAGAAGGGTATACGGATTATCCTTTTAGTGAACAGTTTCTTGAGTACATCAAGGGAAGCGAGATAGTGGGAAAGGCTGGATAAACGCAGCAACACTGTAACTGATTTGGCATGAGTTAGTTGGTGTAGTTAGGGTATCAACATCCAATGAACGGGAATGGAATCATCATCTAGCGTTTCGTAGTTCGGGAAATTTCAAACGCATCTTGAGGTGTTCTGGTCTATCGGTGTCACATTCTGAGTAGCGATAGTCAATCTACTGCTACTGTGGTAATGGGCGCTGGATTGTTCGTAACCACTTCACGGCACATGATCGACAACTCTCACGTCAACTTTAAGACATGCCAAGTCCCTATCTGCATCAGGTTGGAAAGTTCATATCCTAGATCTCAACAAGACTGCCGGGGCAGAAGCCACCCGTCAAAGCCCAGAGTTGATCTTCACTCGGACTGATGTCAACTCATTCGAATTCTTATCCTCTACCTTTGACAATATCTTCAAATCTGAGGGAAGACTCGACTTCGTATTTGCTAACGCTGGCATTCTTCAGCTTGAGGGCTTTTATGAGAAAGCAGGCTCGCTTCCTCCACCAGATCCGCGGCAGCCGAGCATTGATATCAACTTGAAAGCCGTTATCACGACTTCATACCTTGCACGGCAATATTTTCTAGCCCCGGGAAACCCTAGTCAAGATCCGGTATTGGTGATAACGGCCAGCATTGCAAGCTTTGTATGATCCTTTGCATCCCCAACAGACATACATGAAACTAATGAATAGAAGTACGCACAAGAGTTCAATCTGCTTTACACTGCTTCCAAGGCTGGTATACCTGGGTTTATGCGATCGGCGGCCCATCCGTTCTTCAATAATGGTATTCGGATACACGCCATCTATCGAGGAACCATTCGTACAAACCTGCTATCAAGCAAGATGATGAACTCTTTGCCGGATGAACATCTGAACCCAGTGGAGGCTGTGGTGTCGACTGTTGAACGTCTCATCAGGGGTTGAAGTTTGACAGACTCCAACGGGAAACAGATTTCAAAGGGTGACAACTATGGACTAGTAGTTGAGATCTTTGGCCAGAGCATCTTTTTCGGGGATCAAAGCTAGTATAGTAATGATGGCTTGAGGGAGTTGTGCGAAGTTGCGAAATTGAAAAACTAGAAAGCAGTCTAGCTCGGAGGGTTTAGTGTGTTCTTTCTTCCTTGTTCAAACTATCGTGATTGTGAGCAACCTGAGCTTTTTTTAATGTGACAATCTAGCAGCCCCGACATAATTTTCGCATGAGCTTGTCTGAGTACTTACAACTGACTCTGGAATAACTAACGATAATAAACGATGAAAGGCTCATACCTTCACAAGGCGAGGCAAGAAACGATGTCACCATGAGGGTACCGCAAAGTGGGTTACAGGCCTGAACGGAGTGTTGGTTGAGCTAGATTATGAATGCCTCAGGCCACAGTTTCCAACACATGCCTACCAGTTCCTGTCAGCCTGGGAAGAGCGTGAATTATCACGTGCTCTTAACGCATCGCGTCATCAACTCCACACAGACATTCGGAATACGGATAGATTGTTGCCGATTGACTTGACGGAATATAATTCATCCTGTCCGTCCGGCCTGGCGAGAAACCAAGCAAGAGATTACTGTCCCGCAACGAAGGTCAACGGTCCACCAAACAAGTTTTCTAAATCTCTCAACTAGCGATAGCTTCCAATCTGCAACTGAATGTTCTGGCACCAAGGTCGACAAATTGCAGGGCTTGATGACGTGCTGAAGGTCTAAATCCCTTAGATGAAGCAAGCGGCTGTAGCTGCTGTGGCTCTGCTGTGGCTTCGGCTATTGCTGTGGAGTCTAACCTGCTTGGGCTAAACGAGTTGAGAAGCCGTTGTCTGTGTGTTTGCGAGCCCAACCCGGAGCAGGGTTTGAATCGAGAAGTTGGGGAATAAGGTTTTATACCCTACACTTCTCCTTTAACACCTTGACATATAATAATTCTCCTGGATCTTTTATACTATGGTTGAATATTCACCTAAAGCTAAGAATCTATAATACAGACAATATTTACTATATATAGCACATATTACTGAAGAAGTATGCAGTAACACTTGGCTTTAGGGTAGCATTTGCACCAGGACAAAGCTCCACTGAAGTCGCATTTCCCCTGACCCATTGTCCAATCAGGTATCAGAGTGAGCATGCCCTGACAGGCCCAGCGCAAGGGTCAGGCGGTGGCATTGTCTTTGCATATTATAGTTTCCCTGTCCGTGACGAGTTCTGTCTAGACGGAATTGATTCCAATAGTTCAAATTAAGATGTAACATAACCGGCGGTCCACGCGCGTTGCGTTTGAGACGTAAGACTAAATCATTCTGGAAATTGCATTTTTTCGCAAAATAAACCCTTTCGGACTAGTCCTCTTTTAGCCCGCAGCTTAGCATGAGCCCTAAGCCCGCCAAGGGAGATCGGCGTTACGGCTCCTCTTAGCGGTGTTCCGGATCGACCAACACACGAACAAGGATTGGTTACATAGTGCCAAGTAGTGAAGTGAAGAGCCAACGCGAAAGGGGCTTCTCGACAGAGCATGAGTCAATAACCATGAAAAGCCCATGATCTGATGGTTGACAGACAAATGACGGATGTTACCTATAGTCATTGTGATATATTTCGCTCATCGGCCTTTGTTCACTTCGACACGAGGCTCAATAGTGACTCGCGAGTCCTGTTTTTGTCCATGGCCGATTTGTGGGCCATTGACGGTGATCTGGAGCACTTCCGGCTCCTTGGAGCGGGGGACGCAAAATATGGGATTGAACCGCTCCCTTTCAGCGCACTTTTTGGTAATAGAAACCCAGCAACATGCAGTAACGCAGTGGGCACGAGTAGCTGTTTATTCTCCAGTCATAAGCTGGGATATCCGCTGACTAACCAAATACTCTGCTCTGGATGGCTGGAACTTGCCTATCGCGGTAGTTAAACACGGCATGTGTCAATTCCGTGTTTTGTGTCCTTCACAGCTTGAGCAAGGGATACGTGCCACTAGTGGCAGCTGAAGAAAGACGGGCTCACCCGTTGAACAAGGCATCCTTGGTTCAAGAAAATCATTCGATGATCAGTAAACTAAGCCCGGGATAGCCCCCGTTCGATCGCCAAACTTCCGCGTTCTTGTGGATATCTTAGTGCCCATTCTGGTCTTGAAACCCACTATGTCTGAACGCCAGCCCGGAGACTAAAATCCTAGGTCTTATCAGAGTGACTATCATCTTTACCTTGTTTAGTTCTTGAAATTGAGCAATTGAAGATCATTCACCCGGAGCAATTGGTGCTCTGCAACAGAGTCTTTGCCCGGGCTGTAGCAAATTCTTTTACCCAACTTTAACTATAAAAAAGATCATTGCACGGAGCTGACTGCGGTTATCGCTTATAGAGCTCGAGACACTAACTGAGCCGTTGTCTCACCTTCAGCAGGCATGGGTTATTCCTGACTCAGGCCCCTTCTTGAAGATAGCTGCTGCATTGAGCTGAAAGTTAGCGCCAACAAAGCCCACCAGCATTGTTTTAGTGCGCTGAGCAATTGCGGGACTGTCAGGAACCTTCAATGCCACGAGATTGCATGGTATCCACGGATATGCGTAGTACTTGACAAGCAGCTACAAGGGACTAAGGGACTAGCTACAAAACCAAGAGATGTCCGCTTCCTAGAGTTCCTGGTGTGTACATCCGTGTCTCATCTACAAGATCGTCGCCCATCATGCGTTGCACTACAGCTTTGTCACTCCCTTCACTTCTGGCTGTCACTCTTTCGACACTGGTCACGGCTCGTCCCGACATTCCATTCATTAGCACACTTCTTGACCCACTACAGCATGTCGTGCAGTCTGCTTATGCCGGTGATGGAATTAAGGTCGGCGAGCTGGGAACCGTCGGAGGTATTCCTGGTGTTGATGCTACCTACGACTACGTTGTTGTAGGAGGAGGCACGGCTGGTAACACTATCGGCTACCGTTTAGCAAAGGCTGGTTACAGTGTAGCCATTGTTGAAGCTGGCGCTTTTCTCGAGATCTCCAAGCCCATTCTAGCCACAGCCCCTGGCGGAGTGACTGCTGGTAGCGGTGCCAGTCTTCTCGACTCCAACCCTCTCCGTGACTGGAGGTTCACCACCACACCCCAGACTCATGCCGACGACCGTGAAATACACTATGCACGTGGAAAGGTTCTCGGTGGCTCTTCTCAGCTGAACTTCCTCGTCTATCACCGACCCACAAACGGAACTATGTCGAAGTGGGCGGAAGAGGTTGGAGACGACAGCTACCAGTAAGTGGTGCTTTCAATTAAAGCTATGGACTTGCCACTAACCACCGATTCTAGATGGGATCAAATTCTCCCCCACTTCCAGAAGAGCCCGACCTTTACTCCTCCGGATAACACCAAGCGTGGCCCCAAGGTCGTCACCGACTACGATGCTTCAGCCTTTTCCTCTAATGGAGGTCCTCTGCAGATCAGCTACGCCAACTACGTTCCCTCTTGGGCTACTGTTGTCGAGAAAGGTCTCAAGGCCCTTGGACTCAAGAGCGTTGATGGCTTCAACAGTGGTAGCCTGCTGGGCTATTCTTACACTACTACCACCGTCCGACCCAAGACAGCGACTCGAAGTGGTTCTGACGACTTCGTTAAGGCTGCTCGTGATGAGAAGCTCGAGACTCTCAAGGTCTACACCCAGAGTCTCGCCAAGAGGGTGCTTTTTGATGAAGATAAGAAGGCTACTGGTGTCGAGGTGAGCTCATTGGGTCTCGAGTATACTCTCAAGGCTCGTAAAGAGGTTATTGTCAGTGGTGGAACTTTCCAGTCCCCTCAGATTCTGATGGTCTCTGGTGTTGGTCCCAAGAAGCATCTTGAGGAGTTCGATATTCCCGTTGTTGCCGATCTGCCTGGTGTTGGCCAGAACATGTGGGACCATGTTCTCTTTGGACCTTCGTTCGAGGTGCAGGGTCTTGAAGATACTCTCAGCGTGGCTGTCAACAATGCAACCGTCTTCCAGGGCGCCCTTGATGCTTACTCTCAGCAACAAGCTGGTCCTTTGACATCCAACCAAGTAGAGCTCTTGGGCTGGGAGAAGGTTCCTCAGAAGTACCGATCCAAGTTCTCTAGCCAGACTCTCAAGGATCTTTCCAGCTTCCCTGATGACTGGCCCGAGACTGAGTTTATCCCTCTCAACGTCTACTCTGAGGACTGGTCGTTCCCTATCCTCCAGCAACCCACTGACGGCAAGAAGTACACCAGTATCAACGGTGCCCTTGTTGCGCCTCTGTCCCGTGGTAACATCACTCTTCAGTCCAACTCAACCTCCGATGCACCTCTGATCAACCCCAACTTCCTTGCTGAGAAGACTGACCAAGAGGTTGCTATCGCCCTTTTCCGACGTCTGCGCGAGGTGGCCAAGTCTAAGCCGTTGAAGAACACTGTCCTCAAGGAGGTATACCCCGGGGATGACTACAAGTCCGACAAGGAGATTCTTGCTGTTATTCGTGACACCCTCATGACTGTCTGGCACGCCGCCTGTACTTGTAAGATGGGCAAGTCGGACGACAAGATGGCTGTCCTTGATTCCAAGGCCCGTGTCTACGGCGTCAAGGGTCTACGTGTTGTCGATGCCTCCGCTTTTCCTATGCTTATCCCTGGTCACCCTACGGGTACCGTTTACGCATTGGCTGAGAAGATCGCTCATGAGATTATCACAGAACAGGAGACTGAGGGTTCCTCATACAAGGTCGAAATAGATGCAGAGGCTTAGTCTATTTCATTTGTATATGCCAATAGTCAGGCTGTGACATAGCTATCAATCTTTTAATAGTTAATAGACTCTAATAATTACCAACATGACTCTTTTGCAGCATGATACACTGGCTATGTCCCGGTGACCCTGAATCCTTGTTGAAAAGTCTTTTAAGTTGCTACCGGCGCTAATAAGACATCAGAAGATAGAGCGAACAAAGCAATAGTTGATCTCTCATTACCGCGCAATTCTTATTATGCACCATATGCGAATCTTCTTGAATTGATTCTTCATTTAGGTTGAGGGGTAGTGCAGCTACTATTGGCAGCAGTCT
Source organism: Fusarium sp. MBC 119 (assembly GCA_030411635.1). Taxonomy (NCBI): domain Eukaryota; kingdom Fungi; phylum Ascomycota; class Sordariomycetes; order Hypocreales; family Nectriaceae; genus Fusarium; species Fusarium sp. MBC 119. The sequence goes on along the minus strand of JAPERM010000044.1, from coordinate 169,448 downwards.
TGGTTTGTATGTGCTTGGACGCTTTGTTGATCTATTTAGCTACGACGATAAAGAAAGGGTATGTGCATTATAATAAGTACTCTGGGCATTCCTGCGACCCTTTGACTCCTTCTCTCTCATCTTGTTCATATCCAACTTGAATATTATTCAACCTTGAATCTAGCTATGACAACTCTCTGAGTACCCGCGTCAGTCCTCTCGATGTGAGGGTCATTTGCTTTGATACCCATCAAGCAATTAGCTTGAGTCATATATATGCTCTTGCACGATCCTCTCGGCCTGAACCCGAACAGCCACATAACTCGCGATGATCTCGCCCAAGAAATCATCAGACATATTGACGTAGACCCTGATCTCCCACCCTTGTCCACCCTCACCACCAGGTCTCTTTGTCTTCCACACCGCTGCCACCAGCCTGTCGTAAGCATCAAGAAGACATAGTATGCGTCCCCTGGCACCATCACCATCCGATGTTATCTTGCGCAAGTTCCAAAGTAGCACGCCTTGTGAGCTATACCATAATGCACCAGCGCCAGTGAGTGACCAGGCGATCTCTTCCTCAGCCCGCATCTGGTACGTGGTCCATGCCTTTCTGGTTGTTACTTGACGGTCTAGCACTTTGATATCCGCATCCCAGTTAGTCCTGCCGCGAAGATGGACTTGCGCGATCTCCAATGTGTGACTTTCTTTCGATTTCATGAAAATTTGGAAATGAGGACCAGACTGATGTCGATTCCAACTACAGTTAGACGACTGGAGGTATTGATGCTCTTTCTTGTCAGCAGGTTGCTCGTCGGCCATTCCAGGCGTCCCAATAGTGTAAGACGTCGGGAACTCGGGTGTGAGACTGGTCAATGAGGAAGGTATCTTATATCTGCCCTTTTCGATTCCAAGTTTACGCACTGGCTTCAGGTTGGTGAAACGCTTCTGGGGATTGATGACCCAATCTTTGCTCATAGCAACTGGTAGGCCAACAGGATTCTTGACCACTTTCGCGCCTGGCACGGCACCCGCTTTGCCGGATATGTCCTGGTTCAGGATCAAGTCGGATTCATGATACTTGACTTTCGAGGGCACGTTGCCCTCAGAAATGAGACGTAGTCCACAGCGTTGGCAGAAGAAGACAAGGGAACTATCCATTCCACCAGCTAAGAGGCAGCAAGCGCATACCAATGTAAACAGGCAGAATAATAAGATGCTGCAGATTATGAGCTTTTCCCATCTGACTAACGATCAAAACAGTGAGTGATTTCTGACTTACTCTAAGCTTGCTGACCTGCTGGAGGTCGATACCACAAAGGGCTCACCCTTGTGTCCGCATGCTGGGCAGCGCGCAAATGGGGTATCGGCGTAGACAATTTGGGGGTCTTTTGGAGTCGAAGGAGCCATGTCAATGACTGGTTATGGTCTAGCCATGAGTATATCTGGACCCTTTCAACTGAAATTTTGCCAATGTCCGTCGATTATCTATTATATCATTTATCCTTTTATTCCGCACCTCAGCTAATTCTGCCTCGCAGGCGCATTTATGAGTTGTGGCTTGACAGAATGGACCAATCAGTGAGGGAGAAATGGCCACGGGCTTTGTACTGGACCCCTCCGGTAATAAAAGCAATAATGCCAAGAAGGAAGTAATGTTGTGCTACCACAGAAAAATTCGAGGCTAGTCTTTCTATGGATCAAAATTGTAGAAGAATTGAAACTGTCACATGAGAGTGTGTTGTTGAAGTCAATCTGGATGTTAATAAATCCAATCTGGGTGCAATGCCCACTAAGTTCAAAAGCTGAATAACATCCCTGCCTCTGTCCGGACTATTGGACATACGAACGTCTTTTTTTACATCGATATCAAGCTTCCAATTTGTCTATCATCTTATGAGATTATTTATCTTATGCTGAGTAATTCAGCTGTTTTACTACTTGTGACGGCCACTCTAGCCATCTACATGTGCTGTTGTTAGGTACGCATATGAGACTTTTACGAACGTTTTTTTTTTAGCTGTATAATGGACCCCAAGATATAAGCTGGTTTATGTCTCTAATAAGTTCTGGACCGTGGAAAGATTTAATTTGCACCATAATATAAGATAATTCTTATGAGGCATAATATCCTCCATTCACCTTCATGATTCACTTTGCATTTAGATGAGTTCTTTAATTGACCGCTCTGAATGATGCGTAAGCAATATTGGACGTCTATTGAATTAACACCGGGCTATGGTTTTTTAAAGTCCTGAGGCCTGTGGTGATGCTTGAAGACAGTATTGATCCACTACGAAGTTATTCGCAGTCACAGACCGTATCTTCGACCCAGCAATCGGTGGCTTTGACCCTCTGCATTATGTGTTAGCCGACGGTGGGACATAAATATTGTGTTCGGGGGGAGTAAAACACACGAGGCCCGACTCGGCGCATCGGCCATCGCAGAGAGCGAGGTCACAGTGAGCAGACTGTCCCAGGAGAACGTCAGCAGAGACACCAAACGCGGCAACGATAAGGAGCATAAGCTTCATAGCGGGTGTTGATTTGTTCGTAGATGAATATGAGGAAGGGATAAAGGAGAAGAAGTCGATTGAGGTTGGGTGGCCTAGAAAGACTGGTGGGAAGGGTTCAGCTAATATGTAGAGTAAATGCAGGTGTCGCGGACTTAGACGAACACGGAATCAGCAGAATGCATCATAGCGGAGCCCAGTGCTACCACAGAAACAGACCCGATAAGAACTACCTAGACTGTCTAGGGGAGCGCTTACTTTCGTGAGCGTGGAATTTGGCATGTACATGAAGGCCTTTTGACATGTAGCATTTAGACGGAAAATAGACCAAATATCATGTTCGAATCCTTTTCCCCTCCGGATCTCACTCACGCAACATTAACACTTGCGATGGCCATGGCGAGATTATGTATCTGTTATCATCTTCATAGGCCTGGCCTCGTAAGCTCCGAGTCTAAACTGGTACCCAAGCCTCCCTCGTCGCTAGATTTGAGGCAGTGGAGCCCCATAAATATATCAGCACCTTGCATTAGCGCAACAGGGTTTCATGCTTATGCTGAAAAAGCATGGTAGTGGCGCTGCACCTCCGCCAAGGGTCGAGTTTTCGGTGCTTGAGGTTACTAAGTTTAAGTACGTTGGCCCACCCACATGAATCACAGCTAGTCAATTCGGTTTGTATATGCTTGTGGAGATAGCGACAAAGGAGGATAGTCTATCCATCGAGGAGGACACTAAGTTTATTTACCTATTAAGGCTGGGCAAATTTTACATATTCCCGAGTTGATGAGCCTGTCTGATAGAAATCCCTCTCGCTTACTTCCATTTCCCCTTTACCAGACATATCGATAAAATGGCGATTTATCGTCCATGTCAATAAGTACTTCTGCATTTCAGTCAGTATCAATCGTTTTAAAGTATAAAACTCCCGCGGGTAGGATTCGGCGAACCTTGAGAATAACGAGAGAGAACACTCTCCTGATCCATTAGATCTCGTTTGCGATTTAGAAACCGATTCGAATAACGCATGGCGAGTATTGAAATCATAGTAAGGCCAACCACACCAAGAGAAATTCCATATCCCAATCGATACCGTGGGGCTTGTTCAGCAAGGAAGATATTAGAGCCAATTGCATCACCCAGGCTACCCAAGGTCATACGCAAAGCCATACCAATGATTCTGAGAAAGCCAAGGCACCTAAGTCGTATTAGAGGTCAAAATGAAGCTGTGGTGTCATAGGTATCATAGAGGATCGCTCTTACACTTGTTCGAAACTTTCGAGATGTTATTAGTCGTTTGGGCCATGTTAGCAAGAATGTGCGCATCATGGCAAATAGCATTATAGGGCTGAGACATTAAGTAGCCATGTATTCAGCCGAAATGTCAACTACATAAACTTGGCCATAACTTAGATATCACTATGAGTACGACTGAAAGGCAACCAGTCTTCATTGACTCTTCACTTTACTACTTTTTACTTCATAGTCGACGAGTATCGATCGGAAGTGGCCGCCCGTAGCTGGATTGCTTGCCAAGTTGCATGCAGCTTCTCAGGTTCTGTTTCCAATAAGTAAGCATGGATTCTTGCTCTTGTCTGTTCAGCGGAATCCGCAGTCAAAGTGATAGTCTGCTTTCTTTTCATACTTGAACAACTAGGTAAATTTAATGTGATGATGAATGTGGAAGCACTTTTACTAGTTGTAAAGGCCACTCTAGCCACTTATGCTGCCTTTCAGTGAGCATGTCATAAATACAGCTAAGAATATGCTCAGGCCATCCTTCCAAGAACCAGCACATTCTCAAAGCCTTGAGAAGAGGAACGTAGTAAGCTAAAATAACTAACGCCAGCGGCTGTTTCTCCTTAATTGAGACAAGAAAAGGATCTTGTAAGCGGTAAAGCCATCCAAAAACTAAGCTATCGCCAGATGCACAGCCATGAGAGTCATCTTGATCGCCATACAAGGCTTTGTATATTGCCGACAGCGACAAGACAGCTTGCTCAAAGACAATCGTATGTGGGTCCGAAAACGATTTGATCCATTCTTGTAGACTCTTAACTGATTCAACCCAGTCAACATGTTTGTGTAGAAGTTCTGGCTTTTCGTCCACTGCTGAAGTCTCCGCAAGAGGAGCCAAATAGCCTGTAAATAAAGCAGCAGGCTCAATTGCGCGTATGATCAACCGGACTCCATGGATCAATGGTAGTTGACGCGTAGCTTCACTGCCTACGTCGCAGACCAGTAGATCATTGTTGCTTTTCGGACCGGCAGCGAAAGAACAGTAAGAGACAAGTAGTGCAGATACATATGGAGCACTGCAATTTGACTCGTTTATTCGTGAGAGTGCGTCGTTGAGTTGTCTCAGGCCTATCTCCAAGTGAGATCTCGCCACGAAGAGATACTTGGCCCCCTCATTTGACTCATTTCCGTATGAATGAGCCAAGTGAAACGCAGCTAGGGAGTAGACCAGTCGAAGAACATAATGATGAGAAAAAGCAAGTCTCAGAACATTATGTTTCCAAAACATAGCCATCCTGCTATCAGCAGACTCAAGCCCACAAAGAGTTACTGCAGTGTAGTGGACGTAGTGAACCATCAGTTCGGCATCGGAGACATCAAGAAAACAATCAACATTGCTTGATGGTAGAGATTCAAGTGAAACAGCCGAATCAGTCAAAGTCGGGGTAGGCTCAGACGTCGGTGTTTGAATATGCCAGCTCACAACGGCAGTCCAGTCCTTGCGTGGCCGGCCTGGACCTCGACGTAGCCCATGTCGTGGCTTGACGTCCAGATATCCAAAAATCGATCCTGTTTCTGTCTCTCGTGCTTGAGAAGCATACGGTAGAGGATTGAGGCTGCATGGAATGTCGAAACGAAGGCAGTTGGAGCAGACAGGCGTGGTTTCATCGCACTGCTTATTCAGTTCTGAACTAGCGCGACCTCAAGAATTGGACGAAATTACCTTAACTTTGCGCCTTTTACAGTTCAAACAACCCTTTTTAGACTTCCGGTGTGCCCTTCTCTTTTGGTTACTCATGGTCTGGTCGCTCGCGTTGGACGCCTGCCGTTGTGTTCTCCGATCTCGCGGGAATTTTTGGTCTATGCAATTCCCGATTCGTTGTTCAAACGCCTCGGCTTTTTTATCGCTACGAAACAGGTTAGCTGGGAGCAGAACAGGGGACATGCTGAAGCCGTGTCAAACACAGCGTGCTCTGACATGGCTGCAATACCCTAGGCTTATGTATGAATCAGCGCAGATTAGAAGTTTGGAGAACTCACGAGGCCATTTACTTAAGTTTGTGAGCACCTAAATAGATGGATACAACATGATGGCGTATATAAGGCCTTGTTCTTGAAGCACTTGGTGCGTAACCCCGAGGGGTGTAGAGTGACATTATGTATTTTAAAAAAAGGTTCCGTGGGATCCGAAGACAGCTTATTACGGCGTTGAGCTTTGCGATAGTGCAGTATGTCAGCAGTACTGGGCAGAACCTCGAATTTAACACCAGAGGTAACTAAAAGTACAGTTTTTGGGATCGCCATTTATGAGTCTACCCGAGAGAAACATTGTAGCACTCCACTCCACGAAGGCTAGAAAAATACAAGGTAATATTTAAACACTCTCATGAGTATATCTACTAGATGTACGTAACATATAATGCCCTAATCTGTGGTAGTCGCGAACAGAGTATTTCTCCAACCGTATAAACCGCTTGCATTTCTCAGGTAGAAGGCCCTGAGTTCATGGTACTGCACTAACAATTACCACCTCAAGAACTTCAAAGAAAGTACAAGACTTTCGGAAGCTCCGGATGAACAGAGGTCCACAGGTACAGGGGGGGGCGAGGAATGGCAACTCCCGCATTCCTGCTGAGGTATCCACAAAGGAAAGGTAATGCCAATTTTGATTCGTCGTCTGCGCCTACGAGAGGAGCTCGGAGTCATTGCCTACCTAGACTTATCATTTGCTACGGCGCGTGGCTAGGATACCAGTTAAGCCCATTCTGACCCATAGGGCATGGATGCTCGTAAAAAGAAACGAGAGCATGGAGCCTACGGTAGTATTCGCATTGAAATGCGAATATAGTACTACTGGTCATAACCCAAATTGAGTGAACATGGACGCTCCGTTGTTTCCTAAGCGTGTTGAAACTTACGGGGCTGTTTTATTCTAATTGGAGAAACGAGCTGTTCGTGGCTGACGAATACGAATAGCGCAGTCCAACAAAATCATAAGCAATAAACAGATTTAAGTAACGTTCATCGCTTGCTGGCATAAACTCTGGGGACCTTGTTCTGAGCTCAGCCATCATCAACCAGAGGGGGTCGGAAGACTCGGCCCTGATTTCTAATCTGCAATGGCCCACAGGAGGAACCCATCCAACTCATGACAAACCTGAGATGCTGATCACGCCAGTGGTGATGCGGAGAGAGTGTGAGATGAGCTGTGGTGGCTATGTTGTTCCTTTACAGCGACATGCCCCCATGACTTCAACTTTCAATCCACCCATCCATCCTTGTTATCATACAGTCCCCTTCATACGCATTTTCTCGATGCGTAAATGCTGCGATTGGCCAAACTCGAGGCTTGTGACCGCTTTGACTCTGTGCTAAAACAGCTTCCCCACTCGCCCCTTGCAGTTCTGCTTTACGATGGCCAATGATAGAATTCTCGCTCCTGGATTACCCACAAGCCGCGCAAGATACCGCCTTGTTTTCTCTCTAGTACGTCAGTTAACCCACCCAAATGGAACCGCATTGTAGCTCAAGCCTCAAATCATGGACTTTTCACGAGAGTCCGGCCAAGGTTGCATTGGCCATCCCTAAGATAGATTAACGTAGATGATGGTTACGTTTTAGCTAGTCTATTATACATTAATTACCCCCACATAAGGTCGTAAAGTCCGCCACTGCACAGCGTATCTCCTCATCCGATGTCGGGTTTCTTTCAACAATCCAGTCTCCTTCCGCCCTCACAGCGCTCTGAATTGCTTTAGGTACAGATGTTACAAGGGTTTCCCGAATGGTCCGCTGTAATCCCTGCGCAGGGTAGACCACTAGGCCCAAGGTAGCAGCGGTTGACTTGGTGACTAGGCTCATAATGCCTTTGCCTAAACCTTTGGCGGCACCGAGCGCATGGTCTTGGCGCTTACCGTGATAGGTGTAAACGGCAATGTCGGTAATGGCCTCAAACATGCCATGATAGAAATTCTTTCCGGCAACAACAGCCCCGGCCCGGAATCCATCGATGTTACCTCGCCGTCTTACATCTTCGCCGTAGAGATGTGGTACGGCCCGTAAGCCATCTGTGACTGCGACTGGAATATCAACTAGGATCCCTTTTGCCGAAGTCAGGGCCAACACCCCTAGACCTTTTGTAGATCCTCGGATGGCGTTTGCTGCAACTCCAGAGTTTGTGTCTCTCGTGATGATGGAAGAGCCCTCTTGACTGCTTTCACCGGTGGACGATGTCTGTGGCTGCGTGTGACGTTGTTTGGTCGTTTCATAGGGCTTAGAAAATATACCGACGGTTGCGTCTGCCATTGTTACGGCAGCCTCAATAGATGCCGACCCAGCAGCAGTGATGGGATCCCATCGACGGCTTTCGATGAAGATGGGTTGCGATTGATGGCTGATATAATGTTGTTAGGGCTAGTTGGCGAGAATATTGATGGCGACTCACAGTTTCAGCTTTTTCTGATCAATTTTGCCGGCTCGTGTGAGAAGCCTTTCTGCTTTCTTAGACAATAACACTCGACCTTTCCCCTTGTAGCTCCATGAAGCGGCAAGTTCGGGGAACAGATCGCAACTCAAAGATTTCACTGGTAGATTCGAATGGAAGTGTTCAACCGCAGATCGAACTCCAGACTCCTGACTCATTTTTCTGGAAATCTCCTGAGCTGCAGCCGTGACCTGGGGCTCGAGCGCAAAGCCGATTGCTGTCGTGAGATTTCGTGACGTTAATGACAAATAGGGTATCGGCTGAGGACCAGCTCCAGCATTTGAAACCATCTGGCCCCAGAATAGTTGGCTAGCAAGGTAAGCCCATGAAGTGTGGAGAAAGAGAAAACTTAACTGACTCTCCAAAAAATGACACCACCACGGTCGGCCGGCCCATTAGTAGGCCGCATGCGGTCGTTCCAGCACCTCCATGGTGCACAACAGCCGATACTTGCTGAAATAGCCACTCGTGCGGGCAGTCGTCGATGTAGAAGATATTGGGATCCTCTTCACCTTTGAGTTCACTCCAGCCTTGTGAGATGATGGCTCTGACCCCCAGCACCTTGACTGCTTTAAGAACCATGGTCATCAAGCGGTCTGGGTCTCCAACAACAATACTTCCAAATCCTATATATATCGGTATCGTGCCCTTCTGGAGAAAGTTATCGAGAGTCTCTGGAGGTTTGTATGATGGCTGGTTTCGGAAGAAGAAACCAGAAAGGCCTGGAAGATGAAACCAGTTAACAACAGAAGAAGTACAGGAAATACGGATATTCACTTATGTTACTCCCCCACTCTTTAGGCTTTGGAATGAGTGATGGCGACCAGCAATACGTGAAAGGTATTTGTAAACTCTTTAGCAGTCTGTGGCCTTCGTTCAAGGGGACTCGTTCGAGGCCAAGTTTGGCTTCTCGCCAATTGTTGACGAGATCACCGAGGCTAAAATATAGCAGCTTAGTCTTGTACCTAAGTATGGCTCGTAGGCACTTACCCTTGCCACGTCATAAATTCAACGACGCTATATGATAGGTAGTTAGCAACCTCCCGTTCCCGGTCGGTGTTAGAACTCGTAATATTTGCTAGCGGGTGCGGAAAGGCCCCTGTGCTAGTCCACGGCATCGTAAACATCATATGGAGCGGTACGCCTAGTGCTTGCGCACAATGAACATGAGCAAAGCTCGGAGGGTTAGCAATGATACATTCGGCAACAAAGGGATCGCCTGTTTTTGGATCAGGCTGTATGCACGAATCCCAGAAACCATCCAGCATTCGGGCCATCATCTCTCGTTTACTCTGGATATCTCCTGCACGAAGACTATCTAGGCTGGGAATTAGCCCCGGATTCTTCACCATGTAAGCCATGAGCTCTGAGGGATCCCCGCCCACAGGGAAGAACTCGACGCCTGATGATGTCACGAAGTCGGCAAATACATCGTGCGTAGCGAGCCGAACTCTGTGCTTATGGACTTGCAATTCGTTCGCGAGGGCGATAAATGGCTGAATATCACCGCGACTGCCAACGACTTGTATAAGGATGTTGAGTGGAATGACCGGCTGATCACGGGGTGTGTATGGCGGAGATGGTTGTTCGGGGTGCGAATCTATGTCTTCAAGATTGGGAATTTTCGATAGTCGTCGGCTGAGCGTGAAGGGGACATGAACGTCGATTCTGCCATCATCTGCAAGTGGTCAGTTAGTTTGGACCTCTAAATTATCTCGACAGATTGTACCTCTTGCACATGTGTCAATTGCCTGAACCGCTTCATACGCGGCCGAATTGGTCGATTCCATGATTCTTTGCCAACGTATAATAAAGTGATAGAAAGTGCATGCGAAAATTATGGCTGGCGTGAGTGAAGCACACTTGTTGACTGAGATATACGTTAGAAAACCGATCATGGCACCTGGTACAAAGGGCAAGTACTTAATAAAGAGGTAGCTAGGCCTAGCCCTGGGACGCAAACCTTCCATCCCCTCCTGCTCCACTATACTGCCAGTTCGCTTTTGACTTACTACGGTGACCGCTGCGGCTAAGTCGTTTCATGACGCGCAATTCAACGCTCACACCCTCTCGGCTTTCGTATCTCGTCGTACCAATGATCGGCGTCATTCCTTACACCGTAGGTGGTAAGTGAGAGGCCCCGTAGTGGGGCTGGTTCTATAGCTAGGCTTTACACCCTTGCCCATTAATTTTCGTATACTCGGTCCCTGACTTTTCAATGGGGCGGAGTCGGCTCGGCCAAGTCCGGTTGGTGTCTGGAGGGTGGGACACCAGATAAGTGCATGAGGAATAAATAAGAAGACAAAATAGTACCCCTTTCTCAGATGTCCCATGTTCCTCGCCACCTAGCGTGCATTAATTCTACACTTTTGACCCCCTCAACTCGATAATCTATCTCATCACAACACCCTCGAATCTTCAGGCCTAATGTCTACATCGCCGCCAGAAAATACCGAATATTGGGAGAAAGAAGGCGGTACAGGCCTGATACTTCGTTCAGTGTTACGTGGACTTCAATGCATATTTGCGGTCGTCACTGCAATTATCTACGGACTCGATCTACGACAAGCGACTCAAAATGGCGCCAAACCAGACTCGGAATGGATCTATGCTGAATTTGTAGCCGGCCTGTCCATTATAGTCTGCATCCTCCACCTATTCTTTACTACGGCCAAGTGTCGCTGGACCATCCTGGACGGGCTTCTCTTCATTCTTTGGGTGGCTCAGTTCGGGACGTTTGCTTCTAGATACATAGGAACAGAAAAGCCGACAGAGGAAGGTTTCGCACCGTCTTCAGGCAGAATGAGATCTGCTGTTTGGGTTGATCTCGTCAGTATGCTGCTGTGGCTAGTGACAACTATTCAAGGCACTATGAGGTGCCATACTCGAAGGATGAACTCGCGGCAAAAAGACAAATCCATCGAACTAGAATCTGCGAATGACCGATCTTGAGTTTTTCGGTCAAGACAAAGGGCCACTGCATCGCAGAGGATATCGGTGGACGAAGGCGAGATGGATACTGGAGTCGACCTGTTATTGCAAAACAACGATAATGAATCAACTAGGTCATGATTTATACAAACCCAATGTTTTTTTTTATTTTCCAGTTCACTGATCACACTCCTTCATGAGATACGGCCTTGAACCTTATTATCTCCTACCCTTCTATATATAATAAAGCATAGGTTTTACTATTTCGAGCTAAAGAACTGCCCTCGGGCCAAGGATCGTTGCTCTCGCGGGCTCGTACAAAAACACCTGGCCGTACGGCTACGAGCATGGTCAGAGCCATATTACACAAACTTTACAAACTCCAACATCAAGCACGCCAATATCCTTCAAGACTTTGGCGTCCATTTTGCCAAACTAGACAATACCTATATGTGAACCACCATTCTAAAGTCCCGCTCCAGTCGACTTTAAAGCACATGTTGCTATCCTCCGAACCTTCCGTGATCTCCCGGCCACTAGCCATATAAGCATTGATTATATGCCAACCTCCACTAGCGGTAGTAATGTCAAGATATAGGTTCTGAGAAGAGGACACAGGGACAGGTGGATCGAGGTAGTCTAGACGAATCTGCCCTAGACTTGCCTTTGTGCCGTCTGAGTATTCAAGTAAAAGGCCTACAACCACAGATGAATCTTGGTACGGCCGGCGACAAATGTTGAGTTTCACAACGTCATCGACTGAAGCTGATGACCAATAAATATGGTTTGAATTCCAAAAGTATGCAGCCCGAGACAATGGCTTAGGCCGAATCAATCTTCGTTGGTGTTCTGGAACCTCCGAGTCGAACAGAAGCTCTTTGATACAAGAAGGTTGGGAATCCAGATACATATTACTGGGTTTCCCGTCAGGAGCATCCTGGAGGGTCCAGTCGTCGCATACAAATCTTGTTGTGATATAGGGCCCTACTTCAATTGTAGAGTGGCTGGTGGTCACAAATGTCAGGCCCGACTCGTGTCCTAGTATATGAGACTTTCGCATCCAAACCTCTTTGATGTGTTCTCCTTCCCCAAGGGGCAAATAGCACCAGATTGAATTATCTGGGGCTGATTCGTAGAAAGACAAGTCAGAGCTTGGGGTATGAGTGTGGAGAATGGATGGTACGGGACTGCAGCAGATAGAAATTCCTGTCATACCAGGCATGTTGTACTGGAGCCGTGATATTCGAGGTGGAAGTGAGGGGCTAACGGCGTGGAAAGGATGCCTGCGAAAGCTTTTCCCCGATAATTGAGGGTCGTCGAAACAGGAAGCGTTATGCGTCGTAAAGCTCTTTTGGCCATCATAATAGGTTAAATGGCGTATTTTAACACCCTGCATGCTGTTAGCGACGAAATCGAATAACACATGTTACTCGACCTACATCAATATGGAAACTTATGGTGCCACTCAAGTTCGGTAGGTGTAGTACTTTCCACCATATACCAGGAACACAATCAACCTCGGGTGCAAGCCCAGATTGTGAGAAGACGAGTTCTCTAATCCCACGATGATCCTCCGAGACATAGATGACCTTGGGTGTTGCTGGCGTAGCAAGTGAACTCTGCTCACTATCATCTTTCAGGGACATAGCGCTGAGATATCTCCCCCCTTCAAACTCAACATAATGTTTTTTGAGAAGGTGAATATCCGAAACGTCAAAAACGATATCCTTTGGGTGACCGAGCAGAGACTGATTGGCGATGACAGCATACTCTTGTTGAGGTAGATAGCGAGCTATCTCCCGTCGAAGCTCAGTCGGCAGAGGAATTGACTCAGCAAGTATGAATGCCAACCTATCTTCTAGCCATAGGCACCGGGCCCGCTCTTGATATGGCAGCGGCTCAAATGAGTAGGCACTCATTTCCAGGTACCAAGGTAGAAGTGCAGGGGGTAAAAAATCTAGGCAGGAGGGATGGCATCCGGTGGCCTGATCCAGGTTATGGACACAAGGAACAGGACAGTCATGGTAAAGCTGGGCTCCACGTTCATCTTCAAATCCTTTAGGAGTGTATTTGAGTGGCGTGTCCGAATCAGATCTTTTAACTGTACGAGTTAGCACATAAGCAATGACATCTGTAGCAGTGTGGTGATACTTGCCAGCAACGACGTCATCCCCTTCGACAAAGCGGAATCTACAGAGCCCGCATCTACCTTCCATACATCGTAGTACCAACATATCGTTGATTGAAAGCTGATAAGGCTGATATGGATTTACCACACTGGAAGCGATATGACTATTTATAGAGAAATAGAGGAGCGTGATGTGGTGGCATGAGAAGGCAGCCTAGAGACACACCGGCCCGAGAGATCATCCGTTACCGAACCAATTGCGTCAAATGGGTGTTGTTATTTTTAGTAGTCAAAAACAGTTAGAACTCACTCCCTCGCACTGTCTCAACGCCTGAAATCAGGCGCATTCAGATTCATTTCTTCAAGTTGTGCTCTTTACTATCATCAGCCCTCGCTGTAGACTAATTCCCAAACTATGTTATAAGAAACCCGTGGTCACACGTTAATCAAATAGACTGGCGCGATTTAGTAGCAGTCGCGTGCAGTGCGTGCTAAGAGATAAACATGTCCTTCACTTGACTTATATTTCTCGGAATCATTAGAACTAGACTCTCAGATCTTATTTCAAACATATAACTCTTAGAATAGCCCGCTACTTTGTCCTTTTGCTACATTTGCTATCAACCCTGCGTCTTAAGCAATCCAGAACCAGATACGCTCAAGCCAATTGCGGGGCTTAACGATTGGCCATGTGGGCTCCAGGCGATCAATCTCTGCCTTACCAGACCAGATATCCATCTCAGAATACTTGACATACTTCGATTTCTTGATCCACTTGTATCCAAACACCAGAACAAGAAAGATTGGAATGTTGATATAAGGGGGCAGAAAGGTCTTTGCACTGAAGCGGCCGGGAAAGAAACAGTCAAAACCATTGAAGACCGCAACGATGGAGCAGAAACAGAATGAAAAGTAGGCAAGGAATGGCTGGAATGGTGACTTGTATGGTAAAGTGTTGCGATCGATGTTGTTGTACTTGAGGCAGTAGTAGAAGCGGAGATAAGTGAAGGAGACACTAGCCCAGATGATGAGCGCTCCCACGCCACTTAGGTTGCTGAACCAGAAGAAAACCTCGGACCCGCTATTGCTGGCGTTGAGATAAACTAGTAACCCGAAAATTGTGGTCACGCCGACGCAGAGATAGGGTACACCAAACCTCTCAAATGTCAGAATAGCGGGTGCTTTGCCGTCGAGAGCCGCAGCATAGAGTACACGGGTTGCTGCGTAGAAGAGGGAGTTTCCAGAAGACCAGGCTGAAGTCAGGATGACAGCGTTGATAATGGATGGGAGAATCTTGATGCCGCCGTTACGGATCGCAATGACGAAGGGACTCGAGTTGGCACCGGGGGCAGATTGGTTGATGGCGTTGAGGAGGTCGGGATCCTTGGATGAGACGCAAAGGCCGACGAGAAAGATAGACAGAACGTAGAAAATCACGATTCTCCAGAATACCCGACGTATAGCCTTGGGGATATTTCGGCGAGGGTTTTCCGTCTCTCCGGATGCCATAACCACCATCTCGCTTCCGCCATAAGAGAAGGTGCACGTGATGAAGACTTTCCAGAAGGCCAGGAACCTTCCTAAGCCACCTGGTAGAAGATACTCATTCATTGGCCCCGGATGGTTCCAGTATCGGAAACCGATAGCCTCGCCGTTTGGAGCGCCGCCGACAGTGATGATGAACATCAAGATAATAAGTCCCACGATTGTCAACAGCTTGATCGCTCCGAAGACAAACTCGGCTTCACCATATATCCGCACCGGCAGACAGTTGAGTAACACCATGGAGAAGTAGAAGAGGGTGATGAGACCGATTTGGGAAACATTGTTGTGCCAGTAGTTGACGATGACAGCCGAGACAGTCACCTCAATTGGAACTCCAATGGCGAACTGGTACCAGTAATTCCAAGCAAGTGCAAAGCCAAGAGCGGGATCGACGAAACGTGCAGCGAAAATGGGGACGGGGCCAGGGATAGGTAGCCATGCAGCCATCTCACCAACGCTGTTGAGAACGCAGAAGATGTTGAACCCTGTGATGCTGTAGGCCAAAAAGGCCGAGAGGGGACCAGCAAGGGACAGAACCTGTCCACTACCAACGAAAAGGCCCGTGCCAATAGCACCAGAGAGAGCAAGGAATTGTACATGCCGAGACTTAAGCTTGCGGTTTAAGGTACCGACATTGCGGGACTCGAAATCTGATTTGGTGTCGGCAGATGAATCGTTGTTGGCTGTTGGTTCGATCATGTCGGAATCCCTCCTCGCTTCGAGGTCGGGGTTTTTCTTGTCGATATCCATGATGCACACGCAAAAGCAGCCGCAAAAAGACGATATTTTCGAGGGGACTGCTGTAAAAGACACCAAATGAAGACTGGACCGGAGATCGGTGTCTTTTTGTATTTATTGAGAGAAAAAGACGCATACATGGGCTAGTAAAGGGCGAACTTCTAGTTTCTTTTTCCATACACATTCAGACCACCGTGGCTAGCCCTCGTCAGTATCTGTACGTTTCGGTGCTTGCGCCGGCGATACTGGATCCCCTCTCCCCCACGCTATGACAAAAGGTTGAGAACGGCTCATCCAGGGTCTAGTCCAATCGGAGTCATCAATCCTGAGAGAAATTTTTATCAATCTGGAGATGCAGCCACAGGATGGGCTGGAGGGTCATACGATCATAACAGATCAACGTGGATTTCCGGCGTAATTGTTGCATTTTTGATAACGGCATAACAATGGAGCCTATTCACCCACTTGACGATGTTCTTTGCGCTTGAGATGCAGCCACACGGCGCCGGGCATTGACTTTAAAAGGAAGTTGATCGACTATATCCAATGAGCGATGATCCGAGCCGCGATAGCCGTCTTGGCAACCCATCCGAGGTCGGTGATCCACTGATTGATAAGATGGTTCGACAAGGATCTCGGATCAGAAATTCCGTATCAATCTGCAATGATCAACCCATAAACCCCCGTTTTCCTCCGCTGCCCCATTCAGTCTAGCTATTTACCCTCTAGAATCACATGCTAGTTTAGTAGTGATGAGAGCCGAAGCAGAAATCATCAGCCAACCGATCAGAAGGATCTATCAAGAAAACCTAATGCTTGCACGGGTTCATAACCTTATATTACAAGTGCACGACTTCTTATCTCGCGATTACTGAATGTCGCTTTTGAGATACACGATGTAACAAGTCTTGGTGATCTTGTGCTCTGGGAACATGGAATGAACATAGCATACGAATAAGAGGCCGATGTGGATATCAGCTCTCAACCTCGGCAACGCGTAGTGGGTCAACCCGTTTGCGTTACTACCCGAATTGTTAGATCCGCTGAAGGTAAAGATCCCAATCCATGATGCTATAACATCAAGCTCTTCAACAACCTAGTCGCTATTAGCTACTATGCCTGGATTTCAAGGGCCTAAGTCTCAAAAGATCGTTGAAAGTTGGAGGGCACAATCAACTTTGATGCAGATTCCAGATTTTCAGGTGCTTTAGTTGTGAAGCATTAGACGAAGTTTCGGAATAATAATAAAACTGACTCTGTCAACAAATACTAACTAAAAGATCCCGCCCTTCTTCAAGCCATCAACAACTCATCATTGGATTGTCCAACCCTCCGTAAACGTTCGCGCCAGACAGGGTAGTGCTGCCTTATTAACATCGTCGAACTCCTGTCGGCAACGATTCATCACAGTAGGTTCTGTTCAGTACTTTCATATAGTGCCTGACAAGGATAGATGCAACATGAAATAATACGACAGGTTTAGCTTGAAAGATCGATCGCCCTTGGACAGCCCAAGCATCAAGCATCATCATATAGAAGAGAAAGTTGATCCACCGACTGAGCTATCGCTTGATGAAACAGCAAGAACGAGTCCGTGCGTACTCAGGGATCACGCACCCCAGCTCTCGCCAACGTACGTGGATGGTTGGGCCCACAGGTAAAAGCTGAAATAAGAGTTGTATTGATGTATGATAGTAGTCTACTTCCTATCATCTCTGGCCTATTCTATATAACCCAAGTCTTTGAATGCCCGCTGCAGAATCTCACGAATGACATTCTCCTTCCGCGCAGTATATTCAATCATGCTCTCTCCCTTCTCAACTGTCAACTTAACTGCTTCTCTCTTTATATTCTCATACAGCTTTCGATCGTCCTCATTATGCTTCAACCAATCCCTAAAGATCCTATGACGCTCGGCTTCGGCACAATCTGGCCCCCAGACATGTAGGTTCGTCGGTACTAGCTCATAATCGCAGAAGAAACGATGTCCATGCCAAGCAGGCTCCCGTAAAAGAAAGTGGAAGCCTGCTTTCTCGAGAGACGGCACATAGGATTCCTCGTCGTTGATGTCTTTAACAGTCAAGTCAATGTCGATGATTCCCTTAGCTGGGAGACCTGGGACGCTAGTAGAGCCTACATGATTGATCGAAATAGCTGTGTCGCCAAGCGCGGACTCGATACGTGCCTTGGCGAGGGCAAAGATTTCGGGCCATGTAGGGTCGGGCTCAACGATCACCAGCGGGCTCTTGTATTTCCGATGAGCGATTCGTTCGACACGGGAAAGGTCAACCTCGGTGTCTTTGAGGAGCTCTTCAATTGGGGGCGCCATAGTTTGAGTGGTTGTTAGATATATACCGTACTATCGAGGTATCAAAGCGAGACCAAACCTCTTGGCAGCGCGATAAGTTGTCTGTGAGATCAAATTACGACCGTGGCACTGGCCACGTAGCATGTAACGTTGCTGACACGTCTCCTGCAAACAAGGTGACTAAGCATTCTCACCATTGTTCTTGCAATAGTGTGAGCACTCTGATTCAGCGGAGCGATTGAGACATGATCACGATATAGATTAATTAACCTACTTTCACTCTTTCTCGTGTCACGGTGGTCGGCACGGCTTATTTGAAAGTGTTATCACGTTGTATTCACAGTAAAGAAAGGCTTATTGAGCCACCACCACCAATCTGTCCTACAGTAACAACTAATTGAGAATGAACACTCAAGCAAACGGCCCAGAAGTTAACAAGAGCCACCGCGGACATTTTTGGATTAGTTCAATCTTGCAGTGAAATATTTCTTAGCCCTAGGCTGTTCCATAAACTTGCGAATATAGTGTAAATGGGCAGCATGGTTCACATGCGGACAGTAAATAGCCTCGATGGGTGGCATCCTACGCACACAGGTCAGCTGTTAAGTGTAGATTATACGAATCATGAGATGGCACTAACCAGTCATCAGCGCCAAGAGGATGATATTCGTAAAACCCATCATGCTCTTCCTCATCATCGTGATCAGTAGTGTCTGAGCCATGTCCAGTTGGCGCAACCAATGGTAAGGGCTCTGGCGAGTTGTTGCCGAGATCTAACTCTATGGGAATAAATTCATCGTCATCAAAAAGCGATAAGCTGAGGACTTTTGATGCCGAATTGACAGTAGAATGCAAAGTGTTGGGCACAGTATCGGGCGACCGCTGCACAAAATCCCTTTGTGACTTAGAACCCGTGACTAATCTTTTTCTAGGCCTGCAGTCTATGGTGGATCTTCGAGCTCGGCGGGATGATTTTAGTCTTGTACCGCGTTGGTTAGCAGGCTGCCTGGACTCGACTGAGCAGCTGATGGCCGGATGCGTCGAGACCGCAGATAATGCATCACTACGTTCCGACTCCCGCTCTATAGGCTGAGCATTCAAAGTTGGCCGCCTCTCGGGTCTCTGAGACGGAGCTAGGGGTTTCTCTTTTCGGCTGTCAAAATTCCTCGGGCTCCTCCCCCGGACAATGACGGGATTGGACTGGATCTCCGCGACTCTAACACAGTCACCTAGCTCCGACTTGGCAAAAAGATGGATCTGTACAACGTAATGCTGCTGGAGACCCTTCCGCCGGCCGTTATTGGCAGTGGCACTCTTGAACTGTAGCCTGGCCCAGTCCATTCTGAGCGGTCTAGCACGCGTACTCTCTTGTGAGCGCCAAGTGCAATCCGGAGGCGAAGTCGTAGCCCACAGGGCGCTGCCAGTGGCAGGATCAGTAGTTTTCCACGATGTACAAACTATGTCGGCCTTGTTTCCGGAAGTAGACTCGATCGCGACAATGGAAGCCACAAGTTCCGAGATCAAGATTTCGCTACCATGATCGTCGAGTATGTAAGTAGGTCGTTCCGATAGCGCTACTTGACCGGAGCACTGCCACAAGTTCCGCCGATAACAAGTAAGTTTCGGGGTCCCGAGAGTATCGTGATGAGAAACGTCCTCAGCAACAAAGAACATGCCTCCAAGCTCAGCAGTCATATCGAGCTGCACGGGGTGTCTGGAGCTATCAAGGAGGGTGGCTGTTGCAGTCGGGTTCGAAAAGAGGAGAAACGAATCTTCGCATCTCATTGAGGGCTGTTGATGGTTATGTTGAGAGGACTCATGCGATGGATGCTCGCTGTTAAAACCGGCTTCCATTAAAGAATTGCCGCGAAGAGTGGGAGAGGGGTAAGCGTTGGCGAGGTCTGAGAATGACGCAGCATCACCAAAGTCGAATGGCAACGCTTCTGGATGGCTAGAAAGCCCCCACATGAAAGAATCATCGAAGACCGGGACACCGAGGACTAGGGCATCGTGAGTATCATCATGGCTGCCAATGTGAGAGACGTCACAAGCCGTTGATGAAGAGGGCAATGGCGGCATTTCGTGAAGCAGCCGGCCTTCTAGCGTCTTATGCCTGCATTCGGGGCTCTCAAAAGTGTTGATTCGACTAAGGGAGAGTCGTATTGTTCATTAATTGATGTCACTTTTTGCGCCCGAGAAGATGATGTATTGATCACAAGTCAGCGCCTTGCAACTGCAAAACAATCCCAGATTTATCAGCCAGGTTATGATTGGACAACAGTCTGAGCGAATAGCCTGAGCTTTAAGGCAGCATGTCCTGCAAGCCAAGGAACTCCCAGCCTCAAACCTCGAAGAGTTCAGTATGATTTCTTCATCTAGAAGCTACAAGGCAGTAAATTCGACCTCTATCTCACTGAGAGTCCGAATTCTGATGATGCTCTCGGTTCCGTGAAACCTAAAGATACAGTTACGTCAAGTGAACCAGACACTAAATCAAGAATTGACATTGCTTTCCCGGATCCAATGGCTGGAGCAGCTGAAGCCCAAAGCGCCGTTGAACAGGCTCCACGAGGTCTAAATACCGATTCAATCATTTGAAAGAATCAATCGTGAACTAGAGATTTCTTGAAACATACCACACTACGTATCTTGCTCTATCGGCGTGGGCAACCATGGTCAGGACGAGCGCCGTGCCCAACAACTTACTTCATTGGGATCAGATAGCTGGGACAAAAACGGCTTAGTCTTCCAGTGCAACGTGGTATGTAACATTACAGATAACAATCGTTATCAAATGTGGGTACACATAAACTGGTCACTGCGAATATTGCCTCGAATCTGATTTATCTGGTCGTGTCAAACTAATAAATGCATTGCTAGTTTGATGCAACAATAGAAGCTGATATGCTTGTCAGCTGGAACTGAGTATATTTCCCTCTATTATAGAGAGTCCAGCAATCTAGATGCCTTCTATGCATCGAGGTTTTTATTTTGCATTCATAGGTAGTCACTTATCAAGTTGGTGCATCGGACGGCCCAAGGTTCGCAGTGTCTTACCGTCCGATATTTATCCGCATACTTTCAGCGGTCACTGAGATTTGAATACATCGTGGTCGGATGAATACAACCACCTACTTCCACCTGCTTTCGTAAAAGGTCGTTAATTTGTTTACCTCTGAAGAAATTGTAACAATGTTAGAGACTTCAGCTGGGATCAATCACTTGGACGATCCCGCATCAAATGATGGATTGGATTGGTGTGAGAATTCCTAACCCTTGATACTTTCCTCCAATTCCAGATCCCCAACCGATACTGTATCTCTTAGCCAGAATTTGCTAACAGAATGTTCTCTTAGGGCTATTGGCCAAGTGCTTTTCGTGGGCTGAGAGGGCTCAGAGGTGACGTCTCATATGATTAGTTCCTAAACTATCCTTTCATCGTCGACCTTTATTCCGACCAACAAAACACGAGTCATTGACGCTTATGCAATTAGTGATGATATTAGCAGCCTTACCTTTTACTAAAAGCTACGCGACAAGGTGCATAAACAATTTATTTCAACTCCAGTTTCTTTTTACATGAGCTGAGAAATGCTAGGTAGTACTACTCTAATTGCTCTACCCCTCTACGCCAGGCTGATATCTCGGTCAAAGTCACCCTGCGCAGCTGTCTTGGTTGTGGCAAATTTCCAGGCCGGAATATGGCGGTCAAAAAGCTCATCAAGTTCCGCAAACGTGCGCCCCTTTGTTTCAGGCACAAAGAACCAGATCAGGACATAGACAAGAGTTCCCGTTCCAGCCCAGAAGAACACTAGAGTCTGTCAGATGTGAAGGTTCATTATTTTCAGTCTGCATACTTACCAGTGTTACTAATTCCGAAAGCTGGACTGTTTAGCATGATAGGGGGGATATAGACATAGACAGTTGCCATAGCTTGGATACCAATGATTGCTAATCCGGCAGTCTTGGCTCGAAGTCGCGTGGTTGACGTCTCGGCGACGTATATGTACCCCATTGGGCCGGCAGAGAGATTATATCCAACAGCCCACATACACCTGGCAAACTGTCAGCCAATGCCATAATATTATCTTGCAGATACTTACGCGAAAGCAATCAGAGTTGGGCCAACAGCAGAACCAGTCGCTCTGAGAATGCCGCCAATAATGAGGAGTGATACGATGGAGATGGGACCGCACCACAATAGGAGTGTGCGTCGACCCAGCCGCTCGATGAGAGGGATTGCTGCGAACAACATGACAATGTTTACGACACTGAATAAAAGTCAGAAAGGGGTTGAAACTAAATTCGGGTTCACTCACTTGGTAGCAACAGTTCCGTTGAATGGGTTAGCAAGTCCAGCCATATCGTAGAAATAACTGGAGTAAGTGCTGATGATGGGCACACCAATAGCAACTTGCCAGTGCCAAGGGAGAAATGAGATGAACAATCGCCGCTAACTACAGGTAAGCTTTTTCATCTAACAGCTTATGATTACTTACTCGATTTGTGCCGCGGAAGACATCTAGGTAAGAACCTCCGCCTTGGAGCGATGCAGTAGCATTAGCGTGCTCAATTTCGACTCGCAGTTTCCTATACTCGATGTCGACATCATAACCTTCTATCTTTCCGTTGACTTTGTGCAAGACATTCTTGCACTTAGTCTCGTGGCCTTTCATACAGAGCCATCTAGGTGACTCTGGAAGAAAGGCCCAAGCAATAACGGCAACGCCACAAAACGCGAACTGAGATAAGACGGCACGACGCCAGTGGCTGGGATCTTGTTGAGAAACGACATTGAGCGAGACAGCTGATAGGAAACCGCCTATAGTATACTGCGATATTGTTAGCGTATTTTTTGACTGCGAGGCCTCCTAGTTATATCATACAAAGAGTTGCATCAGACTCATCAACGAACCGCGACACTGGGTCGGTGCCATTTCTGAGATGTAGACGTTGATGCAGCATTGCGCAAGCCCGATAGAAAACCCCTGGAAAATGTTAGGCTTGTTCAAGGCTGACGTAAAACGCTTTTGACCTACATCTAGCAAACGGGCTCCTAGCCAATGGATCCAATGAACTGCCAGTTGCTCCAAAATACAAGAGCCGACCATAATCACTTGGACAAACAGAATCATCCATCGACGACCCAGTTTATCAGCCGGATAGGAGCCGATACCCGCACCGAACATTGCTGCAACATTCTTGAGTGCTGAATGACCAATGAGTTAGCCCCAGTTGACGAGTCAGTAGTGTAATACTCACAGCCCCAAAGCGAGATATACTGAGGGTTAATGACATATTTCCCACTAGATTGCAAAACGCCAAAGGTTTGAACAAAGCCAGGAAGAGCAATGATGCTGCCTGACATTTGTACCTGGTAGCCGTCTGATAGCGACCCGACAGCAGCGAGAATACAAATGAAGGATGCATGCTTGTAAGTTCGAAGACTTTGTAAAATACCCAAAGACTTTACTGGTTGAGCATTACTGCGGATGCTTTCAACCTCAGGCCGATCACCCGTTTCTTTGACGCTCGTCATATCGTTCGAAGGCTCCTCGACGTGTGAAGAATTGCCTTTCGCATTAGGTGGTGGAGTCTCGCTCATCTTGGGAATGATACAAAATTTAGTGTACTGCTAATGACCCTAAAGGATACCCCAATCTGATGAGTATCATATAGACTCTCTTCTCGTATGTTGGCAGCTTAGAATGATCTGGTTACCGGCCGGCTATTAGAATGTTCCATAACCCGGAAGACAAAACGCGGGGGAAATGCGGGGTCCCCACAAACCGGGAATCAGTTCCCTTGCATCCCTTGGAATCTGGGGTAGCGGTTAACATTAGTTGGCTATTATTTGCTGAGTCGGCACACGGTTTGAGCAAGGGTTGATGGAAACGATGATGAGAGCTAGTCCACTGATGTCACGATCATCCAACCAAGAAGGCAGGATTTACAAAGACTAAATCACGACGCACTTCCATGCATTGGCTACTGACGGGCTTCCGACGCACAGCCTTATCACATATTGACACGATCACTAAGGAAAGTTGGTAATTAATAGAATTCAATTTAAAACATGCTCACTGCATCAGGGAGGCAAGTTGCATAAGGCGGTCGACAGCAGATAATAAGGCTTCTCGCTGTGCACTGCGAACTTCACCGTCCGCACTACCGAAATTCATCGTGCTGGTTGGAGAAGGGTTGATGAAACTCCAATCTGGGCTCTGAAGTTGCGCCTGCGGCTGGCGCTGAACCCCTGAGAGAGTATTGCATGAGTATCCGACTGAATTCTCAAATGATTGGTCAGTCACGGCCGTTTCATCTCCTGTAAACCCAGCTGGCAATGCGCTATTGGTACTTATGCAATCTAAAGACACGTTGTTCATCCATGAACAAGACGGATCAGTGAATGGTATTGGGCCTTGGTAGGGAATTGATCCATCTGCCCATGGCGATAGGAATGGTAAGTCCGTAAAGTTGAGTATTTCAGGATCCTGAATGGAAAAGTCTTGTTCGACTGAAGCTCCGAGACTCGCAAAGAGATCTGGATTTTGCATCGCCGGTGCCTGACTCTGTACAGGGTCGAATGCCTCCTCTCGTATATTTTCCGATTGGTTACCATGGTTTGCTGTCGACTGGCTCTTTTGAACGTTGTCTTCCTCGTTTCGAGAAGCTGATTCGACACTATTTTGGCTGTCCGCGTGTTATCATTCGCCACTCACACTTCAAATAGGTTTACGTACCACAGCATAACCAGCATTTGGTTACCTGCTTCGCGGACGAACGTTGGGACGTGGGGCTTATCCGGATGCCCCGCCATCCGTAGAGCAAGTCGAAGGACTATGGCACGGCTCGTGCTTAGGCGCAAGATGATAGATGCGGCCACAGGGAAAATTGCAGCTCGCTGTGTTGTACAAACTGCATCTCCTGAGTCTAAAGCTTCATCAAAAAGCCGCTTAGAGAGATCTAATAACAGCTGTTGGTGCTCGTGCTGTTGTTCGCTGCCAAGAACTGCTTGGGGGGTTGGTGCAAATCGCTTCCTGGCAATGAGTATAGCTAAGAGCAGCCAACAGCTTATCGCATCATGAATTATGTGCCATTTAGATCTCTTGTCTAAATTTTCATCGCATCTTTCGCGAATAAACCTTTCGATGTAGCATTTGACATGTTGCAGCTCGACATCAAGTGAGACAACACTTTGCGTACTTAAGGGGTATTGTTCCAGGCGTCGACGAACCTCTCTCTGCACCAATTTTGATTAAATTCTGTTTATAATCAAGTGAATATGTGCTTACGTCGTAAATAAAAAGCTGATAAAGTGCCACCGAAGACCTGCATGAGCTGTGGTGGCTTGGAGAAGCCAGCTGTTCAAGCTCAGTATTGGTCAGTTCAAACTCATACAAGTCCATTGGGCTTCGGCCGGAGTAGGTAAAGAAACTATACTCAAGGTCAATAAAGTTTGTTGCAATGAAGTGTTTCATGGCCAACGCACCGATATTCATTTATGATGATGAAAGCTCTAGTACGAATATCATTTAAGCGTAGCTTTTCCATCTTCCCATCATCTCCATTACTGCGATCGTAGCATCGAGAACGGCTTAGGCCGATCTCAGTAGCCATTCTCGGTATCATGGCAGCGCGCATCCACCGTTGCTCGTCGAGCCGAGTACGTGGAGAAGTCCCCCATCTCGACAAAAGCTGCAGCAGTTAATACTACTCATAGCACTACAGGCGTGATATCTCACTATTTGTGCTTGAATAATGTCGATAGATCTTGCGGCCGTTTCATAGACTATTAAGTTCAATTTCTCGGCGTGGGCGTGAAGACCGAGTGCTTCGGACACTTGATCTTTACTGCTTTTTGGACTATTTCCAATGGCTGTAGACCCGAGTGCTAGAATTGTGGTTGTAAGAAGGGCAGAGCGGGCTCGGACGAACGACAACGTGTGAAGGCAAGGATCGAGTATTGCCCATTGGCAATGTATATAAGCCCAATAACTACAACATGCATGAGTAAGTTCTCAAGAATAATTCTCGTTTTTACTCACTATTGGAGAAGTTCAACGGCTCTCTTTTCGGTCACAAGGCCATGTTCGATAGGATCGAGGTCTTGAGCAACATCGCTTCTTGATCCATGTAGACCGTGCTTGAAATACCGACTTTGTTCATTCTTTATGTCCTGTAACGCTTGAGGAGTCCACTTCTTGAGTAGAAGTGACTCTTCAGGAGGTAGCCCAGTCGATGTGAGCTTTGTAGAATCAGTAGAGGCATCTGTTTCGCCCTGGTCGCCTTGGAGATCCCATCCTCGTTTTGCTAAGCCAGCAATCAACCATAGAGGGTCTTGGAACTTCGCCTCGTTGGGTCTGCTGTCATCCTCATGGTCCTCCACTGGGAACTCTCCCAGGATCTGACGAAGTTTTCTAGTGATTGTTTGTTTATGGGATTTCCCTCGTTCACTGCTCATCACAAGACTGTGAGGATTCCATGGGGTGCTTGTCCCTGACCGAGCGGCTTGTTTTTGGATTGACTCGGAGAATTCGTTGATTTCCGAAGGGCCGCATGGCATTCTTAGCATCCGCTCTGCATCATCCAACTCACCAGTATCCTGGATATCCCAGTCCGATGATATCTCGTTCTCGGGCGCGGCGGAGTGAGCTGGTGAGCCAAGCTCTACCTCATCGAGTGATAAGGATGACTGGGTCTGCTGTCGGAGATTTGCAAGCGTGCGACGGCTAATATCGATCAGCTTTGACTTAACTTCTGTCAAGGGTCATCTGTAAACACACTTCTTACTGCCCTTGATTCTCCCTCGACGGCTATTGGGAAAGAAACAAGACATTGAGGTCGCAACACATCGCCTGCATCGCGACTGGGTGTTTGCTACCTCGCATTTCGTTTTTGCCTGTATAGACAGATTAGCTAAGAAGCCAGCAGTGGTCGATGGAAGTCTCACTGCGCGGCAACTAACCGAGGTTGCACATTAGTCCATTTGCTTTGTCTACAATATCCGGTTCTGTACTAACCTTTGACACGCACGACTAGATCGACGTTTCTGAGCTCGCCGGCTATCAGACTGCTCTCTTGCCACTCCTTCTGACATTTTCGCAAGTTTTCGGGTTATTAGAAGTGAACGTTTTGCCGGCGACCAGGAGATGGGTGGTCCCGTGTTGACCAGACCAGAGACGGCAGGACGTCGGGTATCAGACTTTTATCTAGTTACCGAGGGAGATCGTCCAAGGCTTGTGGATGGGGTGGGGGTTCTCGATGCGGGGTTGACATGGATCAACGGTCCTACAATCTTGGCTCAATCTTGAGAATGGACATGTCGATCAATGGAAAACATGTTGAGACTCGTGGGTATTATCTGCCGATTTCACTATTCGAAAGTGATCATTTGCCGTGTGGCGTCGCTATCTAGGCTTTTCGGGAAACAGATTCCTTCGAAGATGAATCAGGTTCTTGGAATGCTTTCTAGTATTAAACTAGGGAAAGGAAGCAAACCCGGCCTTAACAGCCCCTCATTAGCGTGTAAAACCGGACCACATCTGAACTAAACCATGCCTGAAGCTGACAAGCATCACTACAAGCATTTGAGCGAAGATGACGTGGAGCACTTCCTTCACAAGGGATGGCTTCGTGTTCCGAAGGCTATCAAGGAGGAATACATCGATAATTGGATCAAAGACCTTTGGACCAGAATCGACTACGACGAACACGACAAATCTACTTGGCATACTGAGTACTTACATCTTCCGAAACATCGTGAGGTTCCAGCCGAAGAATTTGCCCCCGAGGCATGGAATAAAATAGTCGAGATCTGCGGAGGAGAGGAAAGAATTGATCCTATCCGTGAGCGGTACTATGGCGATGCCTTCATCATCAACTTTGGTGCTGCCGATAAAGCCGAAAAAGAGCCCGTCTTTCGACCACAAGAACGAGTCGGGTGGCATACAGATGATGATTGGTATCGGATGTTTCTCGACTCATCTGGAAACGCCTTGACTGTGATCCATGTGTTCACCGATATCCCCGCTCGAGGTGGCGGAACTTGTGTCTGTGAAGACGGTATTGAAGGTATTATTGCTAACGATACGAGTGAGAATTTTTGATCAATTGACTCTTCATATCTAGGTGTCGTCAAGTATCTTTATGATCACCCAGAAGGCCTTGATCCTCCCATCAGCGGACGCAATTGCTCACACATCAAAGGTTGCAAGCAATACTCAACCGTGGTAGCTGAAAAGGGAGACGTGATTCTTTTACATGGATTACTTCCCCATGTCGCAAGTCCGAATTACTTGCATTACGCCCGAGTCATTACCAATCCACATGTTTCGCTTCACAGCCCCTACAATCTCAACCGCGCAGATGGAAGCTACGTGAGTCAAAATGTCTTGACTATCTAACCGGGTTACTGACTCAATGACATCAGTCTCTTCTGGAACAGGTAATTCTACGCAACCTAGGGCGTGATTCTGTCCCAGAGTACGCGCCCACCAGAGAGCGTCAGAGCTGGTATCCTCGAAATGCTGGCTTCAAGCGGGCAAAGGCCCAGCCAGAGCTAGAACGAATGGTCGCAGCAGCCAAGGCTCAAGGCTTGGATAGCAGCGCTGTTGACAGTATTTACCTACGGAAAGGTACAAAAGAATTCGAAGAGTTTGAGAAGCGAAACGGGTTTGATCGGGAAGTCAATAAAGTCAGTGGTTTGCTGATGGAGCAGCACAAATTGTAAGGCCTTCCATATTGTACACTAGGAGTGGTGCTGATGCTGATTCTTTTTACCCCATGTATAGAGGATAGCCTTTTTGATCCCAGCTCTTTTAAGGCCGGTACTTGTCAATCGCACTCTATGCATCCTATCAGGCTCTACGTGCGCTTCTCAACTTGGTGGTGAGTGGAAGAATTAACGAATGGGTGCTTCTTTTGAACCGTCAAATAACGGCGACCATTAGCTATCGAAAGCCTGAGTAAAGCGTATTGGGGCTTAGTTGGCTTCCGTACACGAGTTTGCCACAACCAGAACTAGTACGACTCTGTAGTAAAAACATTCTCTCAATTCTTTGGTTTAATGCCTTCTCGTGCTCCCAAATATTTTATCCTGGGATACCTTGTAATGACCGTTCCCATTTGACTCTACACAGCTGGAACCCCATCAACTTGACTAGAATCTTAGTTATCGACTCTTCTACTAAACTTGTTCATTAATCTCATGCTCTTCGAGACGGAGTGTGGGACAGGCGCTCGAGCACATAAGTCCTGCAAATCGCAATCGATTACCCGCCTCATCATCGCCCAAGAAGACGACGTGGTACGGAATTGATTATCCGTGTTATTAATTCGTCATCGAAGTCAGTGTATCAATGCAAGCACATGTTAGCTAGATGCCGTGATGATATCCGGTCCTACAGCATCCCTGTACACACCGGCTAATAGAATTCTTGGCGAGCCATCGGCAACTAGATGTGATCAGCAAGTTGAACCGGGAGAATCACCACGGATGTAATCCCTGCAAACATTTAAAGCGTGAGATTTATTCACTGTCTAGGAAGATTGTGTCCAATGGTATCATCATCGAGTTTCGAATCTTCCTCCAAATCTCGTTCCATTGAGCGCCTTATTAGCTTCTCTCGCGATCCTTGCCAGCAACTATGGGAGACCCAAGCATACTGGAGACCAACGCCTGGTGGCGCAAGCCCTTCGGTATGCTTCAGACCAACCTGCGAGAAATCGATGCCGATATGGGTGTTGAACAAGTCGCCGATTATATCGAGCAACATGGAGCTGATGCTTGGTTAATTGGCATCGGTGGGATTCAAGCACAATATCCCACCGAATTACCCTTCCATGCCACCAACTCCTTGATTGGCCACAGAGAGAGTGGCGACTTGATCTCAGATGCCATCAAAGTAACTCACAAGAAGGGAATGCGGCTATTGGCACGTATGGACTTCTCCAAAGTCTCCGCTGATATTGCGGCGCAACACCCAGAATGGTGCTACAAATCTCCAATTGGCAACCTTCAAACACATGATGGTGATCTGGTATCGGTTTGTCCCTCGGGGCAGTATTATCAGGAACGAATCTTTGACATTCTTGAAGAAGTTACGAGGAGATATCCAGTCGATGGCTTCTTCATCAATTGGACCACTATGAATGAGGAGGATTACTATAAGCGATATCACGGAGTTTGTCACTGCAATAGCTGCCAAACTCGGTGGCGCGAATATTCTGGCGAACTGAAACTTCCCCGTGGACCCAAAGACGATAACTATGCTCAATGGCTCAGGTTCAGTCGAGAGATCATTGATGACCTCACTGGTCGTATCCGGTCTTTCATTGCTGAGCGACTACCTTCAGCCTGCCTCATACTTGGAAAGACGGCCGACATCATGTTCCACGAGGCCAACAATGCTGTCGGGCGAGAACTTTGGCATCACTCAACATCTGAAATGGTGAGCTCTTGGATCTCACATCGACCGGATGTGCCAGTACTGGTCAACTCCACATGTTTCATGGACATGCCATACCGCATGGCGAGTGAGGAGCCAGCACATTTCGCCCAGTATCTAATCCAATGCATTTCGAGAGGTGGATATCCCTCTACTTATATGATGGGAACTCCAGGCAAGATACCTTATCTGTGTCTTGACATCGCTGGTCAAATTACCCGTTTTCACAAGAAATGGAAACACGTTTATGACGGGCTACAACCGCTGGCAAAGACAGGCCTTGTGCTTCCTGACCGAGCACAGATGGCTATCGAGGAGTTTGCACAGGCAGTGTCTGAGTATAGAGGTCTGTACTCCGCCATGCAGGAGCTTCACAAGCCCTTTGACGTCTTGGCTCAGGAGCGACTGCAAGCTACCTCAGAGAATGGCGGACTCAAGAGATACGAGGTTCTCATATTACCGAATCTTGGAGACCTTGAACAGTCTGTGGTCAGTTCCCTCGACTCTTGGGTGTCCGACGGAGGCCGTCTGATCTCTACTGGTAATAGCGGTGTAGATGAAGCCGGTGCCATCCAACTTCAAGCACTGCCATGTGAGCGCCAACTAGAAGTGATCTGCGATCGAGAGAAGCTATTCTCAACGTATTTTTCACCGCCTCAAACCAACGCACATTCTCATGTCTATACTGGGCCAATCGTCCCTTTGCATGGAGCTTACCATCTATTCGAGTGGAAGACAGGGTCCTCAGGCGGATACAACATGCTTGCCAAAGCGCCCTTCTCCCCGCCAGAAAAAGCTTACGGAAATCTCCAAGTTGAACAGCGAGGATTTGGAACATGGAAGTTTGGCCGCGGTGTGGGCGTTGTGATTCCATTCACAGTTGGTCGAGGATATAGAGAGCTTGGACTCGGTGTGTTCAGGGACTTTTTCTCAGGAATCCTTGAGAAAGAGGGTGGTGTGAAAGAGCCTATCTCGTGTACAATCGCAGAGCAGGTGGAGATGACTATTAACAGGAATGGATCAAGTCTTATTGTTCACTTGATCAATATGTCTGGGGCTAGGAAACAGAACTTTGGATCTCATATTCCTATCTCTGGTGGAAGTATCGAAGTGCTGGTAGAGACTAGCTTAGGAGTATCGGCTTATGCACTTCAGAGTGATAGGAAGCTGGAGGTCAAGGACGGTGTTATCTCGCTTCCCACACTGGACATTTTTGAAGTTATCGTCATTGAAGGTCTAATACATTAGGTTTATGATAGTATAGTACTCAGCCTTGTGAAACCACATACAATCCCCTTGCATCAAAGCTTAATTGTCCCCGGCCAAATCAAATACTGACCGCTTATATGACTGTGTGAAGTTTCATCAACGACGCCGATCTTGCCCTGCTTTCGGCAAACAGCTACCAAACCAATAATGTCAGTGCCCCATAAACCTTCAAGCTTGGAGTTCTCACTTTCCCTGATCTGGAGGACCTAGATTAGTCTTTCATGAAAGTCTGGTTCAAACCTTCTTTTGAGGAATGCTATACAGCGCCACATACTATTCCCGGACACCAAGTACGCCAGGTGGTCCCGAGCGAGACCGGATCGCCTTGGCTTCGTTGGATCCGGGATTTTAGCGACGAATGTGGAATTCTATATAATTATGCTTTGCACCGCCGCTTCCTTCATGATACCTAATAACCCCGATTTCCTCTCCTTTCCAGCTCAGAGGCATGAGGAAGTCTGGACAAGAGTTTGCTACTAGTGCGGTGTGCTTTGAGATTTTTTGCGTACTTAGCCAATCTGTATGATCGTCCAGGTACAGTGTCAGGGCCTGGGCCTCTATTCAAACGCGCTATACCTAGAGCATAGGAATGGAATAAGGTGCGGTATTTGATCGGCCCAGCCAACGGCCACTAGGTCTTTTTGCCTCTTTTTCTTAATCTCGAAATTCTTTATTGTCTCCCCGTGTCCCTTAAATCTAATCCACTTGTCGCCTTTGCCGCCAGCTGCCATCAGGATGTCAACTATGATCTCGTGGAAAAACCTTCTAGTTTTGCTCACTTTGGGCACCCCGTGTATGGCTGCCGCTCCCGTTATATCTTGCACCGACAAGCTTGGGCCCCTCTCACAACAGGACGTCCCGACATCGACAGACACCACCACACAAACAATCACAGTAACCCAGAGAGTTGTCGTCAAGATCAATAACATCGTCACATATCCGACTGCTACAAGGACCTCCACCAAGGTTCTGACTTCAACGCAGACCGTTTTGGGAGACTTGAAGACCGAAACCGTGAGCGTAACGCAAACAGGTAAGAGAATCCGTAGATCTTCGCTCAGCAAGTTTACTAAAAGCTGCACCAGATTTCGATACTTCGACGAAGACCGAAACAAACACAATTACAACGACGACGAGAACAACGGTCACCACAGACAGGACGACAACCGCGACCTATGAAATACCACAGGGGATGACTGTCATTAGTCTTAATGTCCCAGCGAAGCGAGGAATTCAATTAAGAGGCCCAAAAACGTCGACAAAGAAACCTGAAACGACAAAAGCACCAGGCATAAATGTCAAAGCCATCGCAGGTATCAGGCGGCTTGACGTGGACCCTCCACAGTTTCTACAGCGAGTTGATTGCACAAAAAAAATTCGAAGCCGATCTACTACTACCACAAAGACTACCATCACCGGCCGCAAGATCCTCATCAAACCAACAAGCACTTTCACAGCAAGCTCCTTTCTCGCTGTCACAGAGACAAGCTATCCTCCTGATATTACGAAAACGACTACCGTAGCGACGACGACCTCAACATGGTTCACGACTACGACAGTGACTTTAACAAGCGTGGTCACTACGACGGGTAAGTGGAGACATTTATTACCACGAGTACCTCCAAAACTGATATCCTGCCCACTAGTGTCAATCGAGCGCCTTGTCGATTCTCCTGACAGCGTTTACAAAGGCTGCGGACCGGGCAATCTCATAAGCAAAGGAAACGGTGGACGTGCAATCACGTCACTCACACTAGTTGCAGGAACATCAATCGAGGGGATTCGTGATGTGTCGAGTGGATATGCCTGCTGTGTTGCATGCATTAAGCGAAAAGACTGTCTCGGCAGTTATTTCAGATCTACCACTGGCGATTGCGCCCTCTCGGTAAGTACGTCTTATTGTAGCTGGGGTTTTCAGCGAGTTGGTGGATATGTCTACACTGGATCAGGGGACCCGACTTTGTTTGTTAGTAATGGGCCGTGTGCATGGTTTTCCAACGGTGGGAACACTAGCTGAGAATATTATCAGAGTATTGTCACGTATTGCAAGCGTACCGGTGTGGATAGATGATTATTTTCTTGTTTGGTATATATCCTTAAAGCCATGAAACCTAGGAGTCCAAGCAGTTTCGGACTTTCAGACTTTGATCTCATAATACGACAAACTCTTTCATTTTCCTGTAAATAAAGCTCGAGATATACCTATGGTAACAGAGCTTAAGGTGACAGTAACTCAGATTATTCATTTAATTTTTAGGCTAAGGTATACCTAAGATAGACGTGAAATATTCTCTGATCATTAAAGTAAGTTAACCTAACCTAGGTAATGTCTTGAGTATTTGTTAGCTCGTCTGAGGGTCAAGCAGATTAATCATGCGCTCTAGCCTAGGATAAAAATGTGAGTCATGGTACTACCCCTGCAGCGGAGATTACTGGAAGCGAGATGGTAATCCCTGGCGTAGTGAATCTAGACTTTCCAGGCTTGCTTAGCGCTCGCCAACCACCAACACAAGGTTACATGGAGTATTTCAGGCAACCTGCGAAGCTGCGGCACATATGTCTTTCGACTCATGGTCTGAGGTGACAAAAACTCGCAAAACGGTTGGTTTAAAAGAACGCAATGTCTCCTTTCGCGGTGAAGTGAGTCACCTCACCGGGCAAACTGTAGCGATATTGTATTTATTGGTCCGCACCCTCAGTGACTTACACACTTATCACTGAAGTTTTTATTACCCACAGGTCGTGCCAAAAAAGCGGATACAACTTCCACTTTTTCCTCAGTCCGAATCTCACCATGGGTTGCAGCGCCTCGTCTCTAGTCGGTGACGACTCAAGGGCCCCTCGGCCAGCGAAACAACAAGGGCCGCAGGAAATAGACATCAACAATGTCACTATCCCCCAAGTCACATGGGAGACTGATGAATCGTGGTCGAAGTGGATATGCGATGCTGAAAAGATGTCCATTACTGAGGGACGACAAGACGACTTCCTCTCGGTTTACCAGGAATTGATGTTCCAAGGCGTTCGTGGTTATCTGGCGAGTAGGTATCCCGAATGCGCTGCTAATGGGACTATTGAGGCCATGGGAGATCTCCACATCTGCACTGGCACAGGACAATGTTCGGGCAACGACAGATGTAAATTTCCTACAGACACTCAGCTGGTTCTTGACTCTTCATACAGCGGCATTGCCCATGTTTTCTCACTCGCCGTCAACAAACCACCGCAAAGGGCGCTCAACTCTCAGAGCAGGGCAGAATCAACAACACCGACACATACCGAGAACAGCGACGAAAAAGAAAAAATAGCCAACCATCAGAAGACACAGGAAGCTGAACACGATCAACAGCAAAAACCTTTGTTGGTGCCAGGTGCAGAGCTCGACAGCTCTGAGATGCGTGGAGCGAAGCATGCCATGCTGAAAAGTGTCGCCGCGATGAAAGCAATGGGCAGCAATGTCGGGCACGCACTTATCATGATCTTTATCGGCGCTGATCTAGTCGTCTGTCGCTTTGATGACTCTCCGAAACCACCAACCATCAATCGACGTTCTGTCCAGCGGCCTAAGGAGCTCATAAAACTAATGAACGGGATGGCCAAGGACGCAAGGAAGGCGCCAGAAGCTTTCCGGGGCATGTTTGCTGCCAACTGGTTTCATCAAGCGGCCATGGACTGTAGTAGGGGGTATGATGGATGTACCGTCTGGGACGAAGGCCCATTTCCATTCTCACTTCCGAACGGACAGAATTATCCCGAGCCAACACGACTTCTCATCACTCGACTTTATGAGAATATGACCGAGAGTGTCGACGAGATATACTTCACAGTAACTCCTCCCCCTTACCCCGGCCAGGATAGCAGCTCGCGCGATCCTGTGACATTAGTCAGGAAGCTGGACCCCACCAAAGAACCTGGAGGTATTGTCAGAATCACGCTGGTCATCGGTATCAGTCGGAATATCACATGGCCAAAGATTGGTGACTTTGCAAAGAACCCGGCCCTCAAGACTGGTGAGGATGCTGTTCTGAAATATGCCAAGCGTCTCCATGCCCAAGGCAAACTTGATCGCTGTGGCATATTCGTCTACATGGGTACCGATGAATCCATGTTCAAGTTTGTCGGAGACCCCATCAGCACCAAGGAACAGACAAGATCACTACCTCCTGCCCGTGAACTCGCTACATCCACCGATATCGCAGCAGCCTCGGCTTCGCCCCAATCTCCAGCAAACGACAAGAGCCTCGAGACGGACTTCAACTTGAAGGTTTCGCTACTACCTAAGCACGAGCTCATGGGCTCAGAGAGTCAGTTCCAGGCCGTCAAACAGTATGTGAAGGAAAGGACGACACACAATTCACACCAAGAGTTGAATGATCAAGCAATACTTTTCGCACCGCGTGTGGCCAGACATTTCCTTGAAATGAATTTTCCAAACTGCGAAATATCGGATGAGGGTCCGTTACCTGTCGTGCTTGATGATGGGACTGAAATCTCTCTCGAAGATACTCGACTTGTGGTAGCTCGCGATCCCAAACAAGAACCTTCAAGCATTGTGTCCGCTCTCTTCGCTGTGCCCTGTCCGGCTGGCCGTGACGCGGAACCTACCATGTTTAGCACCAAGGTCTGGCTTGACACGCCAGAGATGAAAGAGGCAGACGACAGGCTGTTGGTTCTCTTAAAGAGATGGTATGCGCAGGGCCGTGTTTCCAGAACAGACTGTATGGCGCAAACCATGATGGGAAAGGATGCAACGATATACAAGTTTGTCGACGGGGATCGATTTGAGGATTATAGTAATGAGAGAATGCAGCAGGTCATATGGGGCTAGTTGCAATGGGCATAGGAACCGTTGAGGGCAACCTATATTTCGAGATGATTCATATCTAGAGGGCTTCTTAATATTTCCTAATTTATTGTAATCTATTGATGCAGGCTATGTAGCGTCTACGAAAGCAAGCAGTGGGAGTGGATTAAACTTCAGACTGTTGTTCAGCTGGGTGGATACTACCACACAAACTCTAGTAGCAAGATCCGATCCGAGCATCTGATTGGTCGATCTGGTCGATATGACTGGTATACTAGACAGATGAAGGAGTGATTTACACATCGAAACTGTAGTTGCATGAGTAATCGATGTTTCGCAATCTTGCAGTACCTGCGTTACCGTCCCTGTTTCTCATTTTCTTAGCAACATGATAACTACAGCTCCAACCCCGCTCCTTCACTTAATAATCTCTTCGTCATCGTCATCAACATAAATACACAACAGAAATTAAGCATGCCTACCTATATTGTGAGCTAAACCGTGTCATCTACTTTTTCATATCTAGCAGCAGAGCACGCTGACAGTGTCGCCCTTATTAGGTTATCTGCCAGGAGGACGCCTCCGATGAACAGATCCAGAAGTATGTTTTCATACCTTAGAAAAGTCAACCCATCTCCTCGGACGATGTGAGAAAGAGAAAATTGACGAATGATATTCGACAGTACCAAGATGTGTGCCATTGATCAAGGCGGCCAGATCATACAAGAGTACACACTCATCAAGGGCTTTTCGTGAGTTCACCCTGATCACACTCCAATTATCTACCCTCGGCCACGCTGCTGTACTAAAGATTCTCAACTAGGGTCGAATTCCCAAAAGATGCTATAATTACTTTAGAAGCCGACCCCAACGTTGTATCTATTGAGAAGGACGTTGAGGTGAGCACGGGATAGATGCGAGGGAGGAGATATTCTAGAGGGGTATCTCAGTGTCGCTAGAATTAGTTGAAATCTAATTCTCAAGGGTGTCTTGTTTGGAGAACACCCGTCAAATATGGATCGTGATCAGATGCATTGAGTGTGATGGCAACACAAACCCGCGATAACCTCTCGCTCTCTGCTTGACATAAGTAGTGCTGGCGGAGTAAAAAGCCCAGGACCCTCCATTTAACATGGAAAGTTTTATACTAATGTTCTTCATCACATAGATTTACCTGGGTACCATTATAGTGCACGATCTGCTTCGCACGAGACTGTAAAGTGTGGTCGGGATAGTCTTGTAATATCGCTCACTCGCTCTCTAGGGTAGGGCAACCGGGGATCTTAGTCCTAATTTGAGGACTGCTAGAGCGCTAATAGTGACTGCCCCCTGCTCCACCTGAAAAAGTTAATCCCCTAAGAGTTGCTACCACTTCTATTTATTGATCAATAACCATGGAACCGCCACTTGCATCGGCGCATATTGTGTATTTTCACATTGTCATGTCTCCGCACCAGCTCACTTACAGAATTTGATTTGAACTGCTTGAACTAAAAATAGACTCGAAGTAGGCATCTTCTTAGGACATTGGCGAAGAAGATGTTTGTTGAGACGCTGTTCCGATTGTATGTTTCACTACTATCTGTTTCTTGATAGATATCTTACAGTCTATGGTATATCTTTCCAACAAACCCCAGCTTCCACTGAACATCAAGGCCAATCATCCCAATTCGTAACAATGTTTTGACGCTCAATCAAAGTGAATCCTCCAAAGTTCTCGATCAATTCCTGCAGTAAAATCGCTTCTCGTGTGCATCATCAAAATGTTGTCACTAACCACGATATCGCCCTTATCCCACGTCAGGTATAGCGCCACTCGACGATCATAAAGCACTGAGGTGATGGTGTCGCAAATAGCCTCGCTCTGCGTTGGCTCAAGCCCATCGATGGTGACTTCTGAAGCATCGAACCTTGTCTTGGACTGCGGCCAGGGCTCGTGATAACGCAAACACGGCTTGCCTGTCGTAGGATGGTCGATGGCTAGAGGGAGACCTCTCAAGACAGTATTGTCGAATGCTGTTGTGGATACACTCCATGTGAACTTGGAGAGATCTAGCTCCTTGAGCCAGGATGGAAGGTACTTGAAGAATAACGTTGACGAGGAAAAGAGAGTAAATCCTGTGTCACGAGGAGATGTAGTAGCGCCTTGGAACAGTTGGAATCTAAGATTGACGGTCAGTCACCGAGAGGCTCGAATCGGAGCAATGGAGGCACTTACTGTGGTGGAGTTGAGACTGTCTTCTCTTGGCCGTTCTCATCTGTTTGCTTGATCACCTTGAACAAGCCGTCGTAGTGCATTGGCATAGGTTCTGCTGAGAGAACATTATTCAAGCCTCGGGTTTCAAGGCCTCGATCTTTGACTTCGAGCAACAAGCCAAACTTCCATGGTAGCGGTGTTCCGAAACGGTGGCTCAAGTCAATGAATCGATCCTTGTTAGGCTTTTTGACGAATCCCTTGAGAACAACTGGTGAGTTGATTTCTGAAAGAGCGCGGACCTTCTTGGTGTCGATATCGTCAAGTGTCAAAGAGCCAGGCCCATTAGCAGGGCGGATAGACAAGCCAGCAGGGTAGATGGGGTCAACGATGACGCCGCCCTTCTCTTCAGCCCATGAAAGAAGTGGTGACTTTTCCCGATAGTAGTGAGGTCGGCCATTGTCATAAACTAGCTCAAGACTGTCATCGCCATCAAATTCAGATCGCATGCCTGTTCTGATTGTACCATCCAGTCTGAATGCCACACTGCAATGCCAAGGAGTGGTATACAGGTCTTCAGTTGGTAGTAGGCTGACAGAGAGTTTGACAGCACCAGTTGACGGGTGAATTGACAAGCGAACATAGTCTGGAAACTTTTGTCGAACTGCGTTGGCAAAGGCCTGAGCAACGTTAGCATTCTGAGCTGTTTATTTTCCGCAATAATCATCGGTTACTCACATCTCCACGAGCCATCATCTGTTTGGCAATGTACTCGATTCCTCTCTTGTATTTTGACTTGGTGCGGGTGTCATTCACAGGATACACTGTCTCCAGATCTGTTTGGAGAAACTTGATGTAGCCGCGATAAGTCATGCACTGGTCATCCAATTGACGGACTTCATCCCAGCTCCAGCCGGGCTTGCTGAATGTGTTGAGCAGCGCACGGCGGAAGTTGGAGGCATTGGCGACATAAGTCATGTCCTCGAGGTCTTTCGGTAGATCAATGTCTACAAGATCTCGAAGTCGAGCAAAAGAGATGTTACGGAATCCCTTCTCGACAGCCATAGCCCGAAGGGTCTCACCATATGCCCAGACATCTTTGTCTGGAACACCGAGTAGATCTGTAATACATCAGCTTGAGTACTCCTAGTATAGTCCAGCTAACGGACGCACCATTATAAACAAGGCCATCCGAGATGATGGTGAGCTTAGCACCTGGTGAATGGACATCACCAATAGCATCGCAAAGACCATTCAGATGAGCAAGAGCAATCTCTTCTCCCTTATCAGGCAGATTACCCAAGACCTTGGATGTCGAGTTTGGTGACTTGAAGGGGAATGCCGGTAGGCATAGAGGCACGGGATGTCCAGCCTTGACGTGTGTGTAGATGAGGGCGATAAATTTGAGAGCCGACTCATCGGCCTGAGAGTATATGTTCTCTCCTCGCTTCAAACGATATCTGCCGATGATATCAAGAATCTTTGATGAGGTCTCGAGGGCCTCACGGTCAACCGCGGCAGTCAAGGGTTCGACTTTGCCTACAGCCACATCGCGCACAGTAGCGTTGACCGGATAAGGGACAGAGGGGCTAATGCCTGCTACTGCCATATTGAGAGTGATGTGAAAAGACTTTGCAAGAAGGTTTGGCGACTTGAATCAGGCTAGTACCAGATGTTGAGTCAGATAAAGAAGACTGGTCTGGCCAAGGGAGATAGAAGGGTAATAAATGTCATAAATCCAGATCAGGTAGGCGAAAGATTGCAGCCTCTAGCTACAGCCTCCATCTGACAAAGATCTTGATCATTCTGTTTACAGCAGTTACGAAAATAAGCCGAATGGTCTCAGTGGTGGGCCATAAGACCACGGCATGTTGCGTGGCAAAATACTTAGCCCTGGGACTTTTCGCTTTTGTCCGAAAGATCTGACTGATAATCGCTTCATCAGGAAGTCATCAAGACCTGTATGTCAAGGTCAAGGCCATGTAAGGAAGGTCTGAGTGTGATACGATTCGGATCAAATCCCAGAGTAGAAGGTAACCCGCACGCATATCAGGATGCCAAGGCCGTGCCTGGACACCCTTTGGCCCTGTTTCTCCATTGGGCGAGTCATGAAATCCTTGAATTATGAAACAAGTATGAAATTTTAGTCAAGTAAAAAATTCCAAGGTCGAAATCCGGCTCGTAAAAAGCCTGGAACGGTCCGCACTCCTACCGGTAGATCGATCGGTACCGCGCGTTATCCCGCCCGGCATCCCACCGGGATTTGCACCTTCGGCCGGACTGTGGACCAGGGCTGATTTCATCACTTTCGGGGCCGTCCGATGGTGGATCTCCCAGGGGCAATGTTACGGAAATGCGGCATTTGCAACCTTTATCCTTGATCCTGGTACATGAGGTGGTGGCTGGCTTAGGTAGGTGACTATGAAGCATGTATACAAGCTTGTTTGGTGGTTTATCTTTGACCTCAATCCCTGGCTGTAATCTGTGTGATCAATCAATTTGAAGTTATTCTCAATCATGGAACAAGTCGATGTTACAATTGTTGGAGGAGGCCCTACTGGTCTCTTCATTGCCCTTCTTCTCCAGCCTTTGGGCGTCTCAGTGCGAGTTTTGGGTAAGTCATTGCAGTCATCTGTACAAGCAATGAGCACCTAACAAATATCCAGACGAGAAGCCTTCTACCCTTGAGCTAGGCCGAGCTGATGCTCTCAATGCTCGAACCCAGCAATACTTCGAAGTAGCTGGTATCTTGGATGAGCTTCTCCCCGATGGTCTCAAATGCAACAGTATGTCAAACATGCCACAGAATTAAGCACACACTCTGACCGTTGGCAGCAAGTTCCACGTTCAAAGAAGGCGACTTCAAGTCCCGTCAGAACGATTGGTGGGTTGGCATCGAGCATGCCTTTCACAAGAACTTCCTCATGATCGGCCAGCCTGTTGTTGAACAGGTCATGCGCAGTCGACTTGGTGATGCAGTGAGCTACAACGAACACGTTGTAAGTATCATTGAAGATGGAGAATTTGTTGAAGTCACGACAAAATCGGGTCGCAAAGTGCGCAGCAAGTATGCCGTCGGCGCAGATGGCGCCCGATCTTTCGTGAGGAATACGCTCGGCATCAGCTTCACAGGTACAAAGCCCGAGATGACCTGGGCGGTTCTCGATACCTTCTTAGACACGGACTTTCCTGTGTGTCCCGAGATCATTACCTTCGAGTTGAATGGAGAGTCCCGAGTGGCATGGATCCCGCGTGAGAGAGGCATGTCGCGATTCTATGTTCTTCTCAAGGGTGAGATCACCCAGCAGCTGGCTGAGGAGTCAATCCGAGAGCACCTCGCTCCACATCGAATCGAATTCACTAAGACCGAATGGTTCAGCACATTCACCGGCAAGTACACTGGAAAACATTTTCCATCAACGGAGCTAACAATATCTTAGTTAAGGAAAGACTCGCCGGTACTTTCATCTCAAAGGATGGTCATGGCAGGGTTGTCTTAGCCGGAGACGCAGCTCATGTCCACTCTGTCAACGGCGGTCAAGGCTTGAACACTGGTGCTGCTGATGCCTTCGCCCTAGCCTGGCGCCTGGCAGCACTTTCTAGACCTTCTGATCTGACGACTAATGCAAGGGACGACATTCTATGCAGCTATGACATCGAACGAAGATCCACAGCGGCTCAAGTAATTGGAGTAGCTGCAGCATTAGTCAGGGATACAGTACACGCGG
The DNA here is from genome assembly GCA_030411635.1 of Fusarium sp. MBC 119. Classification (NCBI taxonomy): domain Eukaryota; kingdom Fungi; phylum Ascomycota; class Sordariomycetes; order Hypocreales; family Nectriaceae; genus Fusarium; species Fusarium sp. MBC 119. Next base: position 127,143 of record JAPERM010000044.1, on the reverse strand, counting down.
CCAAGCAGTACGTATCCACGATTCAGCGAAACGCTGGCTTCATCACAGGTGTGTTCCACATTGTCGGATCATGTTATGGCTTACTAACACGCGCACAGGCATGGGAGTCAATTACGGCGAGTTTCTTACTCCTCTTGTGCAGGGTTCAGAACAAGGGATCTGGAAACCCGGATATCGCTGCCCTGACGTGGTTTTGAATACCCGCTCTGGTGAGACCACAAGACTTTATTCCAACGTCTCTTATGGAAATTTCTTCGTTCTGTCGATCGGAAAGCATCCCAGTGATGGGACCATCCAGGCTCCTGTTTACACCATTCTGCCCCAGGAGGCGACTAATGGTGTCAATGGACACGCTGAAGCCAAGACCAATGAGAAGGTCTTTACTGCTGATTGGGTCAGCGCTGAAAGTCCACGCATCGTCATCGTTCGACCAGATATGTACGTCGGATATGTAAGCAATGGTGCAGAGGATGAGGGCTGGAGAGCATACTTGGACCGTTACTCTGTCAAATTCCAATAGATTTTAGCCGTTAGACATTCAGCACCTTCAAAATATCACATCATTGCCGCTCAATATCACTACTTAATCGCGATCACATACTAGAAGCAGTTAGTGCACCGTCGACCTTGAGACTTAGACTTATCTGATGACGCTAATCAATCATAGACCCTTGCTAAGCTATCGTCTATGGCAAGGATCTGCTCGATATACCGGCAGGGTATCCAAAACAGGACCTGACCCTGCCACTGCTGGATGGAAACTGCTTGGTAATGCCAAGTGGGTGGTGAAACGAGACGCACTTTGTAATGTCCATGTTGCCTTGGCGTAGCACCAGCCTTGAATCGGGACGGATGCAAGGCTAGGTTATTTTGAGTAGGACGATAACAATGCCACCACCTTCCTAGCTGGCCATCGGATATATCACCAGATTTGGAAAGTCACAGTATTCGCTTGATGCTATTGGAGTTTTTCCGGATACGGTTCAGCAAATGTCCTTTGATCAAGGTAGTAGCTAAAGAATTTCCGATCAAAAGCAATTGACACTTGCCTAATGGGATGACTGTTTATCATCTCATGGATCATAAGACGTTACGCATTACTAAAATAGACTAATGTGGAATTTCGTAATAGCGCACGGCAATAATCCCAGATGCATAGCGTTTTCTACCTATCGCATCCGGGGGGGCCCTTGTTGAGGTCCAATTCTCCGCCTCTATCTCCTGATGTCGAATTTTAGAGTTTTCATGCTGCTCCACTGCAGGGTCTTTGTGGAGCCAAGAAAGGATGAGATCTGATTGAATGCCGAGGCCCACGGAGAGAAATGGAAAAAGGGAATAAACCCGGAATATCTGGTTCTGTGGGGCACCATAGTAACAAAGTCTCGTCCGATGACTGTCGGCCTAAGGTCCCCGGGAATTCACTACTTGTTTCTCAGACCTTGAGGCTCTTTCCTACACTTCGTATGAGACCATGGCTGCAGCAAAGGAATCATCTGAGGGTAGCCCTTCTGTCGACAATAGCCTTACTGTCGACGATGCATCGCCCAAGCCTATTCCGGATGGCGGTCTACTGGCATGGTTGCAAGTAGCTGGCTCGTTCTGCCTCTACTTTAGCACTTGGGGTAAGACTTCCTAATCATCTATTGACTAGCTCAGGACTGATACACAAGCCATGTAGGTCTCATAGCAAGTTTTGGGAGCTTTCAAACTATTTACGAACGTGACCAGCTATCCAATCACTCACCGTTTCAAATATCGGTCATTGGTTCCCTTCAGACATTTTTGATGGTCTTTTCAGGCTTCATAGTTGGCCCAATCTATGACTCTGGCTACTTTCGACATTTGCTCGTTGTCGGATCCAGCTTCATTGTCGTCGGGACCGTACTCCAGAGCTTATGTAAACAGTACTGGCAATTTCTCCTCACTCAAGGACTGATGATTGGTATCGGTACTGGTTGTCTGTCAATCCTAAGCGTGGCTATCACTTCGTTGTGGTTTACTACAAAGCTGCCTCTCGTCAATGGCATTGCAGCTTGTGGTAGTGGACTTGGCGGGTAAGTACTCTTGTCCCCTATCCGTGACACTAGACTGATGCATTTTTCAGTGTGCTTCTACCCATTATGATTCGGGAGTTGAATACTCAAACGACTCTTCCCTGGGCAGTCCGCGCTATGGCCTTGCTATTACTGGTCCTGCTGGCTTTTGCCAACCTTGTACTTCGTCCTGGGCTGAACTCTGGTGGGCCAAAACAACGGCGGCCATTGTTCGACAAGACAGCCTTTACCGACTGGCCTTACGTCCTATTCGTGTTCGGATGCTTCTCAGTCTTCTTGGGGATGTACACCCCGTTCGTCTATGTCCAGAGTTATGCTCTCGATCAGGAGATTGTATCGCCAAACTTAGCTCTGTACTTGTTGGCCATTCTCAACAGCAGTTCAATTTTTGGACGGATTCTTCCTGCATTCCTCGCTCAGAGTCTTGGTCCGATGAACACAATTGTCTGTGCTGCAACTATTCTTGCCGTCACGAGTGTTTGTCTCATATCGGCGACCTCGCTGCCTCGCTTGCTTGTCACAGTCATCAGCGAAGGCTTCTTCACTGGCTCATTCTTTGCCCTGCAACCGACAATCTTCGTAAGATTGACAAAAGACCCTAAGACAATTGGTACAAGATTTGGCATGGCTTTCTCCGTTATGTCATTTGCATTATTGTTCGGCCCTCCTGTGGGCGGTGCTTTACGACGGGCTTTGGGATACACGGCGGCGTGGGTTTGGTCCAGTGTGACTATCTTTACTGGAGGGCTTCTGATTTCATGTAGTCGGCTACTGAAGGACAAAGGGTCTTGGATAGTTTAAGATATGGGGGCAACCCCGAAAGACGAGAACAGCGCTGATTGTAATACTGTGGGTAGCTTTATTAACAACCGGTCTGTTCTATCCAACATTGATATAGTATCCGGCTTTGCAATATAGAGTCAATGCCCTTATCAAAAACCCTGGAAGAAATCAACACGCCTTCTACAACAGCGTGTTTATCACTTATCGTAAACCTGAGGATCTGGCATCAGGGTCAAGGTCTTCAACAGGCTCTATACTGTTGTCCACGTACAGGGCAGAAGAGCTAGGAGTTGAATCCCTTTGCTTTTAAAAAAGAAATTATATAGTAGTCACAATAACATCTTAGATAGCAGTACAGGCTTGTGCTCTTATCGATAAGAGGCACTGCATGGCAGGCGAAACCTATTTCCACCAATCACTTTCTCAATATTACTTCAGAAGATTAAAATTCTATCAAGTGTTCTATTTATGCAAAATAAAACTAACTATTTAGAAATGGACGCTATTACTATAACCTGTTTAAAACGCCGTGAGTATTTCTGTTCCTTAAGCATTAAACCACATGCGTGTGATCCGCAAAGCTCTTGCAAAAGCATTAATATCCTCGTACGCGTATGTTGGACTGATGCCAATATGTATGGCGCGACAGCTAAAGTCATACGCTACCGTGGCCAAACCACTTTCCACATCGAAAGGAAGCTTTGGAACAGAATCGATAAAGTAAGGAACCCCATAGAAAATGCCTAGATATCCTCCCAAAAGAAAGAGAATCAAGGGAGAATATCGGAAGAATTTCTGCCCACGACCCTTAAATAGCAGTAAAGAGCCGGCCTCCGAGACTGCAAGGAGAGGGTAAACCACAATCTGGTAGTAAACCATGATTTTGTAGAATGTCAATGATGTCTCGTTGGTCTCGGACATAAAATCGGGGTTCTGGAAGAGCCATGTTTTCGAGCACAGCTGCTCGGCTGTACATGTAGACGAGCCTGGAGCCGATCCAATACCTGAGGATAAGCAATCGTACTTCTGCATAGAGTGCCGATCATCTTGCAGGCGGAGCGCATGTATCGTGGCGGCCCATTGGATAAATGTCAATACGTTCAGTCCGATGGCAATGCCCCGTCGTGTCCATGAGTCTGGATGGAAGTGGCAGGACCAGGGATGAAACCTAAAGTTGGTGGCCAAAGTCCAAGTTGATACCCAGCTCACAAGAGACACTGGCTTGGCTTCATCAGGATGGGTCACAAGACTTCCAAATGCCCACCACCAAAAGCCAAGCTGGCCGACTTTCCATATCAACAGAGACCAATCGATAGGGTCTTTTATCGTGCAGGCTTTGGGGGGAGACAGCATCTTTCTTATCGGCCATAATGCTCCAATGCCTACTATGAGAAGATGCATCCATGAATCCAGCGCGGTCAGCCCAAAGGCGCTTTGGCGAGGAGTAGAGGGAATAACTTTCCACTCGGCTAGACAGCTGGCTAAGTCGCACCATGAAGGCTTATAATCTCGAGCATCATTGGTGATTTGATACTCAGGCCCTGACATGTAATGAGAAAGGTTGTGTTGTCCGACCCAATCTAAATCTGGGTATCTGCGTACATCGAGATTGGCTTCCAGCAGAGTACAGTTGACGGGGCGTTGTGGAGTATTATTGGCGCAACTTGCAAATTGGCTGTTCTTGTATAAAGTGAACTCGGGCGAGTTCGTGTCTGTATGGCCTTGAGTCTTTACCACAGCCATTATAGTATAGGCCAAGATGTAGCCAATGAAACCAGTAGTTGCGATCATGCCAAGCCATAAGAGAACTTGGGAGAAGATGTACTTTCTCTTAGACATGTCAATACTGTCATACTGGAGTCGACATTTCTTCTCATCGGATTTTGGGAAAATGTAAGATGAGCCATTTCTCATTGCGAGTTCCACGTCAGACCCATCATCTCTGCCGGGTCTAGATTGATGGCCTTGGCGATATTTGTGTGCCCTGTGTTGGCCATGGCGGTTGTTTCGTGGGGCCATAGTGGCTGTACTTGTGTGGGTGTGATTTCGGTGCTGTCGAAAGAGCTCGATTGAGGATTAATGAAGAGAAAATCAAGTAGCATTTATAGGTAAGATATAAGAGGTATGTTTTAAAATGAGGCCTCAATTTCTCGACATTTGCTTCGCTTCCTGAGGGTCTCCGAGCGCTTAATTGGACGTATCCTTCCTCGCCAATTAGCGCATCCCACAACCATTGCGACGCCTAATAAGAGTATGCCTAAGCTGAAAATAGCCTCGCCTCGCCTCGGTTCGTTTAGTTACTTGCTACATAGACTTGGTGTGTTACAATTGCATGTATATCAAGGAGTGCTATGGCGCAGCAAATGGTTGCGTTCAGCCTTCAATTTTGTAAAAGCCCGTTGCTCCTCATCAACTCGATTGGTCACTGCCAGGTCCATCTCACCACACTACATACTTTGAACCTTGTGATATGCGTTGTGCTCATGTTCATTCGGTCTGTCCGAAAACTGTCAAGGCTTGAAGCAGCTAATACATCGAGTCCTGAATCGGTGCTGGAAGTAGGCGAGGGGCTAGGGGAATATCACTGAAACTCGCGATCTTGTGCAATCCCCCTAGGCTAGCATTGAGTCATTAATAAAAATAGTTACCGCTTAGCCTCAGGAACGTTAAGTATCATCTGGTCGGGAAGTCTCAGGCAGTGAGGCTGAGAACGTGTCAGCCAATAACTATAGTGCGCCACCAACAACCACGCACCCACTCCATCTTTGCCAACCAAGAGTCCAGGCCATGGCATCTGAAGTAGTGCACACTTTCAAAAAGCTGCAGGGATGAGAAGGGACGGCACGATGCAATGCAACAGGCTGATGAGTGGGCGAGGGCCCCCTCTCCTGGTCAACGGCACTGCCTGAAACATAGCCGCGCTTGCCAGGTGCCGACATCTAGACCTTCATAAGGTCATCGTTAGAGGAAGTAGGCCAATCGTTGAAGAAAACCACGTAGTCACCTGCCAATGTATGGTAGTCAGTAGGTCACGACCAGTATTCTCCAACCGAGTGAGACGTTGAAGTGACAGTGGCGAAGCAGGGAAGGGATCCACGCATGCATGAGCTGCACCGTGTTTTCTTTACAACCAATGAGAGGAAATATCCCGAAGCCTGATCTGTAGAGTGTGTCGGTGCGGCTGACTCGGTTAATAATATTGTTATTGTTGGTTCAGCCTTATGACAGATCAAATCTGAAATGGCACAGCATTTACCCTTCTGGGAAGACCTGCCTTTTTAGGGAAACGCTGTGCACCCCACTCACCTCAACAGATAAGGCTCCCCAGGGCCGCAACCAAAGCGCAGGCAGATACCTGCCCCTGTAATCAGCCGCAAGTCTGTGCTTCAGAAGTATACGCTGCAATTATTTCCAGCCAAAAGACTGCGTGATTTCGCCATATTTGGAGTTTCATAAATCGCAAGAGTGCCTGAGGGGTTACGAAGCAAGGTATTTTATGCATGTCTGTTGGCAACGAGAGATCATACGATGCCATCCACGGCGCGAGTTGTAAAAAGCTTCCTAATGTGAAAGAAGAAAAACGAAAAAAAAAAAAAGAAACGAGTTTGAGATGATGTATCTCATCTGGAATCTATCATCAGCTAGTACTTTTATTTAAGACAAGTTTAGATCAGTTTGTCTGGTGGTGTATTGAACACACGTCTTTCAATACATTTTCCACAGCCTGCATCATGTAGGCTTCAGGATGACTAATCGAAGCGGGGTGAACGACATCTCACAAGGCTGTGATGTTACGGCTGTCAACCTCCTCCTTTGATCGTTTACGAACGTTGCTTCGAAGCTATGGTGCCGCCGAAAAGGCCGAGATGTCGTGCCAAGCGAGCCCCGGCATTCGTATTTGTGGATGCTTATAACGTCAACTCGACCGGAGAACTAAGTCAGAATGCCAAGGTCAGTGTCAGAAAGCAGGCTGCGAGGTCGGGCAGCAAATGTCACAAACTAGAAATACCCGACGTGTTTGTACCAGTGTTCAAAGCCACTGAGGCTGGAGGACTGACGGTCCCGGTCCGGCAGAGTTATGAGATTCCACCTCAGCTCTCATTGAAAGGATACGACTCGCTGAGGGCAGCGTACAACTTTGACATACTGGACTTGGCAACTTTTACAGAGGTGGACCTTGCGACCAATGCTCATCTACTTCTGCAAAATGATTTAAGTTGGTGCAGAGAAATTCTCAAAAAGTCACCCTCTTCGTTCCTCGCCTATCTTCCGAGTCGTTACGGGCAAGATACCTGTTTAGACGACGCTATACGTTGTGTGGCAGCAAGAGGTAGCCAGATGATTGGCCTCTCAACGAGGCAGGGCTTACCCGACTCACTCTACGGAAAGGCCCTTAAAAGTTTACAGAAAGAAATTGGAAGCGGGTCTGTTTGTCCAACCGCTAACAGCTACTGCGCCACCCGTCTGTTGATACTTTATGAGGTGCGTTTTTCATCCGTTCAAGCAAGATACAAGTTGTGACAGTTCAACGAGTAGTTGCTTGGCCAGCCTCACACAACCCGCTTAGTTACCCATCTTCGAGGTAGTGTTCAGCTACTAGGACTCAGGAAAGCAGCGCAGGGTGAATCCAGATTTGACAGGGCACTGCTCAGGAGCCAAGGTCCAAGCATCGTTCGTGGTCTTCAATTTAAAAGAAGTAGATTGCAATGCTGATCGATAGTATAGGTGGTAGACGAGCTGTACAGAATGAGAGCCTCGATGTTCGAAGACCTAGAATGGCAGCGGCTATTCCAGCATGCATCTACACTTGAGGAGGGCTACGAATCTTCCGCCTGGTGGAACTTCTTCGGCATAGTAACTTTTTTGCCAGGAATCTTAAAGGACATGAGAATCCTGTTTGATAAGGAGCCACACCAAGATGGTATTTCGGACCAGAGTGCAGAAATACTGAAGCGAGCGACTATAGTCTACCGGAAATTACACGAAGAAAACGTTTTATACCAGTGCGAAGCGTCACACCCATCTTCCCTGTTCGATTTACCCATCTCTGCCGAATCATCCGACCGTACCAGGCTTCGCGAGTTCTTTCTGTATACAATGATATACATTTGTCGTGTACGGGCTACTCTCTCACCCGACAGGATGGAGCGTGCTCTCAACGAAGGAGAGGCGCAGACCTTTGCAAATCAGGCTCTCCTGATAGGAAAGGTTACCAAAGAACTTGATCGGACCATGGCCTGGCATTTTGAGCAGAGGAAGGATTTGGCCGAGTCGGTGGTTCAAACGAGAGTTGATTGGCTTTCCGATTTGGCAAATGATGGGAACAGTGCTAACATTAATGGATTGCTTGCACAACGCTGGTTGAAGTGGGAAGATTCATGGAGAAACAAGGTTCTTCATGTTGAATATGGAGAATGAGCAGCTTGGGCTCTTCTCACCTTATGTATTATCTATGCTAGGTATCTGGATGGTGTCAAGTGGGCGTGCACCAAGGGACGATGGTGCCATGTAAAATATGCTCTGCAACCCTTGATAAGAGAGGCAGACATCGACAATGATAAGAACATGCCTTTACACCCATCTCAGAAGCATTATTCGACAAAGGAGTGTTTCACAGATGATTCGAGTGGCCAAAGCTAGCTGCATACTGACACCTGGTGTGCCTGGATGGGTTGAGGAGTAAAAGCTGATGAGGCTCAAAAAAAGAAGGATCAGCGAGAAAGTGTCACCCAGGATGTAGGAGTCCTCGCGCAGGAACTTGCCAATCAAATGAAGGCATGTAGGATCCAAGCCGTAAGGATAACCGGGACTGTAAATTATGATATACTAAATAATAAAGAAGTATTTAATTGAATAGAAATATGATACGTTTATCTCTATCTAGTAGTGTATTAGGCTATTAGCCCCTAGAAAAATAAAAGTGGATAGTACAAATGCCGGGTTTAACTGCCGGCGATATGAACATGGAGTCGCAACGGAAATAAGAAGCTTACCCCAGACTGATGTCACTTCGACTAGACCAATTCCCAGCTTCACCAACACCACGCGTCATGTCTCACAGCCTAGAGGAACAACCTCCGGCCCCTGATGGCGAGGATCAGAGTGCGGATGCGACCTCGAAAGAATATACATCGACCGTTGATGGAGGTTGGATAGCTTGGCTTCAAGTTTCCGCTGCTTTCGCACTCTACTGGAATAGCCTGTATGCTGATACTAAAAATCGTGGTTACATTCAATTCAAGAAATTAACAGATCACTAGGGGCCTTGTCAACAGCTTCGGTGTCTTCCAATCATACTACGAACGGGCACTATTGAACAGCGAATCTTCATCGGCTATTTCATGGATCGGCTCCGTGCAAGTGTTCTTCCTCATGGCAGGTGGCATCTTTCTTGGCCCATTATATGATATGGGCCATGGACGATCTATGGTGATCGCTGGCAGTTTCCTAGTCCCCTTTGGCTTCATGATGACTAGCATTTGCAAGGAGTACTATCAGGTCCTGTTATCTCAGGGCTTAGCCATTGGGTTAGGTACCAGCTGCCTCTACATCCCAGCCATAACGCTCGTTCCGGGTTACTTCGTGAAGAGACGGGCATTGGCCATGGGTACGGCGGCAATTGGAAGCAGCTGTGGTGCAATCATCTACCCACTTCTATTCGAAAGATTGCAACCACAAATAGGTTTCCAGTGGACTGTTAGAGTACTCGGGTTCGTGTCATTAGCCTTGTGTTTATATGCAACACTGGTGATTCGACAACGCCCCATATCCAAGAAGAGAGAGCTGTCGAAAAAGTTCAAACCCGGCTCCGCTAAAGCCGTGATCGAACTCGCAGGACTTCTTGATCTGCGCTACGTCGTGCAGAGCATCGCCATCTTCTTCAGCAATCTCACATTCTTCGTTCCGCTGTACTACCTTCAACCTTATGCGCAAACGCATGGCATGACTGATCGAAATCTTGGCAAATATCTTCTGGTTATATTGAATTCAGCTGCTATACCAGGTCGGATTATACCTTCCTACATAGCTGGCAAGGCAGGGGTTATCAATACCTACATCGCCATCTGTGGCTTCACCACTGTCATCGCATTTTACTGGATCAGTGTGGCAAACCAGGCCGGCAACATTGCTTTCTCGGTACTGTACGGTTTCTTTTCGGGAAGCGTCGTCACTCTTGCGCCGGTTGTCTTGGCTGCCATCACCGATGACCTTGGAATGCTAGGAACGCGACTGGGCTTTGTCGCCTTACTCAAAGGTGTTGGGTCGCTAATTGGACCGCCTATTGCTGGCGCAATTCTCGATAATACGAATAATTACCTCGGACTCCAGCTGTTCACGGGTTTGGGCTTCCTGTTGACAACCGTACTCGGCGGGCAATTGCGTATAGTTGTCGCCCGCCGTAAAGCCCAGATGCGCAGATCTGGCGCTCATGACGAGACAGAACGAGTCTGATGAGATTTTTTAAAGAACAGATTAGAACATACTACAATTATAGATGGCCATAGATACAACATGCTGTAATATCGAAGTGGAAGGCTGATTGAAATGATTAGAGCCCAGTGAGTCAATTGTCTAAGCGTCGATGATAGGTATTAGTCGCGAGAGCAAAACACCTGGTTCCTAAGGAATACATCCTCTGATACCCCAGGGAGGAAGTAGTAGGGCAACGGGCTGACGCAGGATTTAAAAACCCCATCCCTCTATTCAACGTCACATGACAGGTAAGATGGAGGTATCGACAGGATACCAGTATGAATATTTGCGCAAGACATGGTCCCTGTAGGTGAACAACGCTAACATCTTGCAAGGACTGCATTCTATGTGACAGACAACGAGAAACGCTGCTTGAATATGGTGAAGGATCAATATTGTATATTCCAGTGGCCTACTGATGTCTCTTCGTTTCGTTGGTCATCGAGCGCCCACGTAAGAAAGTGATTGGCGACAAAGATGATCGACAACATCGAGGAAATATCCTAATACTACATTCTAGTACACGATCAACTAACAATCCGTTGTGATCTCTGTAGAAAGGTGAAGAGATATCGACGAGATACAAAGACATAGCGACATTTGGTCTGCTGCAACCTTCACGGCCGAAAGAAAGAGTAGCAATAAAAGGAGGAGGATGAAGGAGACTGAATGCCAGGGATGATAAAATGCATCGCTATAATCCCTGACCTGTTACCTTCACATATTTGAGCTCAAGGTTTCTTTTATACATCATTTCTTAGACCACTCATGTCTTCTCATAAACAAATAGCACCCTACCACAGTCATTGTCGTAGCGGGTCTACCACCCAAACCCGTTGGCTTCTAGAGCCTTGGCCACGTCCTCTGCCACAAGCTTGTTGATAGCGACTCCTGGATGATAGTCGTTGAACCACAACTGGTCTGGCGTTAGCATATACAATTTTGACTCTAGAACTTGGACTTACACATGAGACCCCGTCTCCGTTGTAACATGTTGCATCAGGGGCACCGTAATCCTTAGGATTCTTGATCGCTTTATTGAACGCGACTGATGTGTCGACCAACACAGCTTTCACGCCAGAATTGGCTTTTTTGAACGCACTGAGCTTGGAAGTCAGGTGGCTGTTGTAGAGCTTAATGGATTTGACAAGGAGAGCATTTGACTCCGATCCTTGTTGGAGCATGAGCGGTGACAAGTTCGTTGCTTGAGTTCGAGTTAGTACGGCTCCAGTCTGCGATACAAGGACTCTGGGAACTTACGTGGGACACTCAGCAAGACGAATTTGCGCAATCCGGCCTTATACAAAACTTGAAGCAATTCGAAGTATCTCGTAACAGCTTTGTCGACAACAGCATCGGCATCGCTCAGATAGTAGGAGTTTCCAACATCGTTGACACCTATCCAAACTCCTGCAAGTGCATTTGCCGCCGTCCACGGCGCGTAGTCTGGTTTCTTTCCTACGCTGTTTGAGAATTGGTTGACTTGGTCAACCATGCTCAAGACGGTGTCTGCGTAAGGCTTCACGATATTCGCGTCGACAGTAGCGCCGCCATAGGCAAAGTTGTATGACAGGACGACAGAGTTGTTTTGCTCTTTCACCATGCTGCCAACCCAGTTCGCGCCGCCTGCAGCTGTCCATCCAGGAAAGGGCGGGTTGCCCAATGGGTTTGAGGCCGAGGGCTTCTCGCCATTGACATCAAAGCCTGTTTGAGAGTAGGAATCGCCGCTACAGAATATTAGTTGACGATCAAGTGGGTATATCGGTGGAAGACAGACAAGGTAATTAGATAATCGATACTAGCTGCAGCTTGAACTGTATGAGTTTGTGCCAGGATGCCAGCCGTGGCTACCAAGAAAGATTTTGTCAGCATAATGTTGAGTAGAATAGTAGCTCGACCAACAAGGAAGTTGTCTTGGATGGATATTCGTGATATTTGGGATGGCTAGGCGATTTGTCATTTATCAATAAAAACGAACATGTGTAGGGTTAAATGAAGGAGAATTGCCCCGCAACCTGCAAAACTTGAAACCATTCTTGTTTCCCATAAGTAAATGGGCTAGGGTCGATCTCATGACCAAGGAATGAAGGCAAAAAGAGGCCTCGGAAGCTAATTTTCTGAAATAAGGTAGACGGAACTGCTCCGTGGCGGGGTGGGGACAAATTGGGAATACTCACGAATTGTAGAATGGTGGGCTACATCATTGCCAATTGTACTTTTTGATTCAATTGTCTTGTTCCGCCGCAAAATCTTCAAAAAACAGTCCGTCTTTGGCCACGGATAAACAAATTCCGTGGTCTGTTTCGGATATGGGATGTATTCAACCTGTATCCGTGCAGACCGGAACTAGTTCCGCCGGCCCGGCGATCCTGACAGCAAACGTTCTTTTGGTCTGAACTTAAAAATTCCTGCTTTAATGCCAGAGGAGTGTAGAATTTACTACTGATTGATAGAATTCCTATATGGGGATAATTGTGTTATCATAAAAAAGAAGAAAAAGAAAAAAAAGTACTTAACGTTCACATCACGTGATACAGCGTTAGTTTTCAGGTATCAACTGTATTTTCATCAGCAAATATCCTAGTTGCCAATCACTACAACACATACCTAGATAATTCTAAGACTTGAGTGTATAGGTAAACCCTATTTGCGATGCAACAGGATATATAATTCGTTCTTTTAAGTCTCACCTATTTGATAGAAAAAAATGGGTATGCCCTTTGGCACGAGGACCACCTTGCCAAATTCGATTGGTGGAATCCCATCACGTAGCCGAACTCCGGCTCTACTCATTTCTCCGAGAGTAATCACACTTCAGCTCACTTGGATGACCCACGGATTGCGGCCACGTGACTGCTACATCTGGCTGTACCCCTTCAAGTATTATAGGGTACTCAGGAGGTTGCGCCTCTATTTCACTCAGAGCCTGAAATACTTCTAAGATGGAAGATTAATATCCACGAGAACACTTGGGCCTAATCCAGAAAGAGTCGCCAAGTATAGCCGATTGATGGATATCGAGGATGAGTTGACAGACCATGGAAAACCTTGTACCTATGCTGGAGTAAACTCCAAAAACCTCGAAGAACTGGAGAAACTTTATTTAGGATTTCATAAGGAATTGTTCGAGGCTCACGTACATCATTGACAATAACATGTGAGATAGTTGAGGGTTCTTGGTACACAACTGTGATATTACGTCTAACTAAACCTTACATGCAACAAAAATACAAACAATAGATGAAAACATTGTTATCTCACTCAACGTTGATAAGACAGCGTCCTCCTTTTGAGGTTAGTAGGAAATATGCTCGTGGCTCCATATCTTCATTCGACATTCCTTCCAATGACGATACAGTTGAGTTAGGAAATGCACGAAAGAACCTTGCAGTTGCCAATCGAAGTTCCATTCGTGCGAGGTGTTTGCCTATACAGACTATAAAAGTTAGCAATTGGCAATAAGAAAATAGACGAGCGACCAATCCGAGATTGTTTGTACCTCTTGAGCCGCCACCAAATGGCATGACTGCTTCGTGCATCGCTTTTGCCCCTTGCTCCCAGCGTGATGGGTCCCACTTCTCAGGGTTAGGAAACACTACGGGGTCGCGGTGCAGTGTCCACGCTTGGGTTGATACAATTGTGTTCTCGGGGATAAAGTAGCCAGCCAGACTAGCCCCACCAGACGGCACGACTCGAGGTAGAGCCCCAGGGATTGCCGTATAGACTCTCAGTGTCTCATCGATCACATTGCTGAGGTGTGGAAGGTCGCGTAGGTCGGAATGACTGAAGTCTTCCGGAAGCGTCTGGAGCTCTTTGACTAGAGCTTTCTTGACATCGCTGTGACGACAAACGCAAAATATGAGGTATGTCAATGTTGTTGCAGTGGTGTCTGAACCGGCAACAATATACCCTTGCGCCTCGCCAACAATCTCCTTGTCAGATAGTCCAGCTTCACCAGCCTCAAAGAGCTTTTTGAAGAACATGGGTTTAGCTGCGGCAGGGTTGACGGCGAAGTCTCTCCTATAGCGTGCAACAGCCTCTTCTGAGTAACTTCTTATCCTCTTTGATGCGGCTGCAACCTCTTTGAAGAGTGGGACTGGCAATTTCGCGGCGAGAGATATAAGTGTTGGGAAAGTTGACCTGATAGGACCTTTCGCTGCTAATCCCTCGAGGTCCTCGATGTACTGGGTTTTCTGCATCCTGAGTGAGTGAGAGAATTGGTTGCTTTCAACGTGGATAATTACCTTGCCGTTTTCCAATATACCAAATGATTCTCCAAAGCTGAGCTCGGCTATGATGTCTGTTGCCATAAACAGCCAGAATTTGGCTACGTCTACCGCTCCTCTCTCCTCCATCTCCTGCCTCATGCTGGAAATTGCTGTCTTGACATATGAATCAATTGTCGGCTCAACGGTTTTGAGTGACGATTCAGATAGAGGAGAGGACAAGAGGCGACGGTGACGACGGTGGAAGTCTACGTCGAGAGTATTGAAAAGGTTTGTAGTGTTCGGGACGAGATTTTGGTAGAAGGGAGCCTTTTTGTATCCGTCTTTGACTCTATGGATCTCTTTAGCGGCTGTCATATCAGAGATATCGACCTCTTCGGTCCCTACTCGAACTACGGGGCCTGGATGATCTTTGTCAGTAAGTCATTTTGGCTGGGCGATGCGCAACGAACCATAACGTTGATGAAGGGCGTGGACATATGGTGCTCGTGTACCTTTGAGCCAATGGTACTTGAGAACGATGTCGGTCCAACGTGATACTTCTGGTCCTGTTCAAGAGGTTGTTTAGCAACTTCGATAAACTCTAGGATTAGGAACCTATACCTGGAAGACGAGAAAGCGGCTTGAAGTATAGTGTGTGAACCACCTGTTGCCTGGTTACTGACTGGGTCTAGACTGGAGAGTATATGTATACTCACAAAGTAAACTAGATAAGCGGCAAAGACGAAAGTCAAGATGATGCCAGTTGTTTCTGGCAGCAAATGGCTGCCTCGCGGGCCAGGTTCCATGTTCCTTTTACGTTTGGAAGACTTCGAAGGTGCTTTGTTTTAGTTCTTATCTCGTGGTAATTAATCTATCAGACCTCGTGGTTGCTCGCTTATATACCCAATGCCTCTCATTCGTTGCAAGATCATGTCGCGATGTATCGGAGACTCAACCACCGATCCGTTACTCTTTTCACCTACGCCTACGCGGTATCATGCAGGTCTAACACGACGGAGAACGAGCCATGTCCGTAGACGCGAGCGGCGAGTCTCAGTAATGATAAGATCAACGGTCAAAAACTCCACTGCCCCGCTTCAGAGAGCTCCATGACGGACAATATAAAAACTCCGCTAGTGCCGAAACGCGACGGATGTAACGTCGATGGATTCTTTTCAGCCAATTCTTTGAGATCCTCAATGTGCTAATTCTTCTATACACCTACCTATGTCAGTGAGAGACTCCCTGTGGCCATCGTGTAGCGCCTTCTGTTTGCCCAAACACTTTTGAAATGCCTCTGCAGTTTGCATGGCGCTGGTAGGTACTCTTACTTCAACCTTCTGGTATAGTGTGGTTAGTACACGCATCACTGTCTTGTGCATACGTGCTTCAATGACAAGGCAAAGGTGAAATTGAAACACGGCGACGTTATCTAATACCGCTCATACCCAGTCCCCTGTTCTTGCTCATCCAATAACCACCGCATACCGGACAACATATCCCTCCAATAGTCCTGGCTTCTTTGCAGCTGAGGCCAATTTGTCCAGTACATATGACCGAAGCCGTCATACTGAATCAATCTAGTCTTGGTTCCCCATACACTTTCTAAAACCTGCTTATATATCAAGGAGTGATCATGCAGCGGATCCAGTGCTCCAACTTGGAAGAAAGTCCTTGGGATAGGAGCCTGCTCCATCTCAGTTGCGTTGTACCACTCTCGCGAGAAGGGGGAGAATAATGGCGACGTGACGTCAACCCGCACCATGTCAGTAATGAAGCCCCCCGTACTGTCATCAGGCCCCTCAAGCATAGGGCCAAGCACAGGATCCACTGTGTTCTCCCACATGCTGGTGTACATATGTTTGTATTCCTCTGGTACAAGTTCGGGTGGAAGGAGGTATGCCGCACTCAACCATTGTCCCGTCAGTCGAGGTGATAGATTTTCTTTACGGGCTTGGTGTATCAAGACAGCGGCCATGTTGGCACCCGCAGAAGAGCCTCCTACAATGAAGCCCCGGCTCGGATCAGCGTGGATCTCGTCGGCGTTTGCAGCCGCCCATTTCACAACGTCCCAGCAGTCAAGTATACCCATTGGAAAAGGATGTTCTGGTGCGAGTCTATACTCCGGAACCAGACACACTGCGCCAAGTTCTTTCGCAAACACTCGAGCGTTGGATTCTTCGTCACTGGCGTCGCCCATGGCCCATCCTCCCTCATGGAACAGTACAATCAAGGGCCTTTGGGCTGCGGGGTTCTCATTTTTCTCGACATGAGTAGCAAGTCGTGGGCGATAAGCGAATGTCCGGATTTGATAGCCATCCCGAGCAGGAATGAGAACCTCCTGTTCGATTACTCCTTCAATAGGCTGAGGGGCTGGAAGAAGATGACGCACTCCATCGAGATGCTTCTTCCGCGTTTCCCGATACTGAGGATCGAATGGTATTTGTGGAAGTGGTCGTAGAGTTATTGCCTCTTGTAAAGAAGCGTCTCGGGCTTGAATGGGTAAGGAACTCATATTGAAATGTTATCACTAAAGGTTTCAATGGCTTGGCATTCAGCGATGGCCTTGGAGGATGCTTATGTCTTGATATATCTGACTAAGATAGGTCGGGCCGAGAGGTTTTGGAGAGATGCCTTAGGCACCATAAACAGATGCAAAACACGAATGTCAAAGAACTATCTCAAAACTTTTAAAATAATACACCTAATAATAAAATACTACTATAAGCCCGCTAGGGGCTATATCTAAACATTTTATTTTAGTCCGTATTAAAACTATACTTGTTTATAATTAAACTGTATTTTATTCATCTTTTTATAGAATTTTCGGGTGTATATTAAAAATGATAAAATCTTATTATGAATTCCACGCTAGTTAAAGGAATTTAAAGAATTTTTTCTTTTTTCTCAAACCTGGAAGAAGCGTCGTATTGAGACGTGTTTTAATACTTCCACCCTGTATTTTGGGACCAAGAGCTACAAAATTTGGTTCGTGAAATGGGAGAGGATATTCTGCAGGTAGAGGGGACTACTATGCGGTCTGGACTACAGGGTGAAGCTATTGCCGTGGTAGATACAGCACGGTTTCGCTTCGCTAAGGGCTTTCATTCGTCGCGTCGCGTTGGCGTCAGGTCCGTGAGGTATCGGGCTACAATTGAACCTAACAGTCTACATCTAACCTCGGTAGAATTCACTCCACTAACTTTATCTACTAAAGTCGAAGCGGTGAACACTTGCTATACCCGGTAGATGCGCCTATCTTTTCCCTTTCCACTCTCTAGTATCACGGATAAGTCGCACTTCCGTGACTGGCTGGACGCTTTTGTGTTTTGTCTCGGTGCCGCATACGTCAGATTTGCTTTCGTAGCACGATTTAGGATGAGGCTTTTCCTCATTGGTATACCAAGAGCTGAAATGACGTCGCTAGCATCGATAGCCCTCGGCAGATAACACGCTAAGCTCTCCCGTGTTACCATCATAGGCAAGATCGTCATCTGATCTCTGCCAGCTGAAAGCTGGTGTCTTGCTTCGCTAATCGATGATGCCTGTGTTACTTGACGCACATGTTAAATTCTTGCCTGGCAACGATTGTTCTTCCCTCTTCTTTTCTTTAGGAGCGTCGATTCTCACTTCCAGAAAAACATAGTCAACAGTCTTATCTAGTTCTAACACTTTGTCTGCGCTTCTATCTTGAATCTATCTGGCTATTATTATACGAACCGACTATCATTATGGTGATTCTCGTTACTGGTGTGAGTTATTCGCCTACCCCTCCCGACAGTAAAAGCTAACATTCTGTGTAGGGAGCCGGCTTTCTCGGTTGCAATTTGATACAGCTACTACTTGATAAGAATCACGATGTAGTGGTTATTGATTCGCTATGGACTGGATCACGCAGTAGCCTTGACAATTTTAGATCGGATAAAAGATTGCGTTACATTCAGTTTGTCACCCTACCTCGATGATCTTTCTTTACTTACCCTCTTTCAGGTCCGATGTACGTGACCCTTTGCCGTGGATAGATGGAGTTGAACAGATCTATCACCTTGCATGTCCTGCAAGTCCCGTGCATTTCGAGACTCAACCGATCGACATCTTGCAGACGTGCTTTAACGGAGCGACCAACGTTTTGGACTACGCAGTCAAGCACAATGCTCGCGTACTGCTCGCCAGCACTTCAGGTAAGATAAGACGCCTCATACATGATTAATTAGAGGCTAACCACGACAAATAGAGGTGTATGGAGACTCCCAAATCCCCTGCCAACCAGAAGACTACCGAGGCAACGTCAACTGTTTTGGCCCCCGAGCTTGTTATGACGAAGGAAAAAGAGTCATGGAAGCACTCGGATATGCCTACCAAGTTGAACATGGCCTGGAAGTTCGTGTTGCGCGCATCTTCAATGCTTATGGCCCTTTTATGGAAGCTGAAGACGGCAGAGCTGTTCCCAACTTCATCATGGCAGCCTTGAAGGGTCAGCCAATGACCATATTTGGAGACGGGCATGCGACTCGGTGTTTCCAGTTTGCCCAAGATTGTGTCCGAGGTTTGGAGGCATTGATGAACAGCGACTATCATGGCCCAGTCAACATCGGCAGTGACCACGAGATTGAGATCAGTGAGATTGCAGAGATCATCTCTCATGTCGTCGCGGCAAAGACTGGCCAGCGAGATGCCGTTCCAGTCAACCTGTTGCCGAAAAGAGAGGATGACCCTGTCAGACGAAAGCCAGATTGTAGTCTCGCCGAAAAGGTTCTGGGATGGAAACCAAGAGTCTCCCTAGAAGAGGGAGTTTCTGCAACAGTAGACTGGTTTATTCAAAGAGAGAATGAACCGGTGAGTAGACTCTAGATGTGTTTGGGTGCCTAATTATCGGCGTCACTGCAGGGTAGCCTTCATATATTTAGTCTTATTAATTTCAAGCACAGACAACTACCATAGAGTATTTCCAAATTCATGTCGACAGTGCTGGGTTGTTTGCAATGGCTCTAGGTTATTTCGGTATAGGTCACTGCTAGTAAATCCATAATCGTCTCAGTCTCAGATGGACAGAAATACGTCGATAAAAACAAGTGGAAGAATAAATAGGTGGGAGTATGATCAAGTGGCTTCATCATCACCTTTTCGAAATGAGGCAAGCTTCCGACACCAGATTACTTGGGGAAAATTGAGTGAGTTTTGTTTCAGTGAATGTCATCTCGGAAATGAGAAACAAATATAGTTACCTCTTCATCTATCGACTGTCACGTGCATGCCACATGAAGAATAGTTTCATTCTCATCCTGTTCAAAAGCGGCGTGTATGTACTGGCCATCGCTCCGAAGCTTCGGCCCCTCGGGCCACCTACTACCGGCAATGGAATCCTTTCATTATATTAGCCATCGAGCGACAGACTAGGGATAGTCCGGAACCTCCGGCAAACTACTGGACCTGTCTTCTTTATACGAGAGAATTAATACAATTGAGTTCTGTCATCTGCCGATACTACCGTACCTACCGAATGAAATTGCCGCAATCTATGTAAGGAGCTGTCAAAAGATCCGGCTTCCTACGTTACTTTACTCTGTCGGGTTCGTTCAAGGTGGAACATGCTTTTTTAACTTTGGGCTATGCTTCTAGATCAAACGATCGTTAGTATTGCTAGGCGTGAAACCTGGGGCTAGAGGACTCCAGGTCGTGTATTTAATTAAACTTAATTGATCGAACTACTCAAACTACCAGGGTAGCCCTGTAAGCTTGGTCATTCAATGCGGGCTGACCGTTGAGGCCCAGTCCGGTAGTTGATTAGTGTCAAATTGTCAATGCCGTCTTGATGATTTAAAGCCAAGCATGTTCCTTCCATCTTCTATCTCCCAGCATCCTGCGATATACTCACGTCTTTGAACTAGTCACTCATTCACTCTTTTATCAAACAGTCACTCATTCAAGTCGTTCATTTTTCTTTTTACTACCATCATGCATCTATCTACGCTCTTAGGCCTCGGCGCCGCCGCGGTCGCTAATGCTGCCGAATCCCGAAACATCTTCTACTATGACCAGTAAGCGAATATCGCATCTCTGCTTGACACATGTCTAACAATACGTACTTAGGTGGCATACTGCCGATCTGCCCCCCAAGTCGCTTACCAGTGGCGTCACCCATGTCATGATGTCGTTTGCCAACTCATCGCTGTTCGCGTCCCAGCCTGCAGGAAAGTACACGCCTTTCCAGCCGATCAAGGAGGTCCGCGATCTTTTTGATCATGACATCAAGGTCTGCCTTGCTATCGGTGGCTGGGCCGACACCGCTGGGTTTGGCGAAGGTTCCAAGACTGACAAGAGTCGTGTGAACTTCGCCCGAAACGTCGCTTCAACCCTGGACCGACTTGGTTTTGATTGCGTTGGTGAGTTATTTCAATAGTGAGCGGTTGTTGTCTAAGCTAACCGGCTTCTGTAGACATTGACTGGGAGTACCCTGGTGGCAACGGCGAGGACTACAAGCGCATTCCCAACTCGAAGAAGAAGTCCGAGGTCCAGTCTTATCCCAAGCTTCTCAAGGAAATCAAGAAGTTCATCGGAGACAAGGATCTCTCTATCGCTGTTCCAGGCCTTGAGCGTGATATGATCGCCTACATCCCCAGCCAGGTTCCCCACATCAACCAGGCTGTCGATTTCGTCAATGTAAATCCTTTCCCACCCCATTTTAACAGACAGTCTGCTAATCCTGAAAGGTCATGACCTACGACCTGATGAACCGCCGAGATCAGTACACAGCGCATACTGCCTCGGTCAAGGGCGCCGTGCGTGCCGTCGACAAGTACATTTCTCTCGGCTTTCCCGCATCGAAGCTGGTCCTTGGCATTCCTTTCTACGCCAAGTGGTTCACCACCAAGAAGGGATATACCTGTAGCCAGGCTATCGGCTGCCCTACTGAGCTCTTGGAAGACCCCAAGGATGGAAGCGACACCGGCAAGTCTGGCTCTATGACCTTTGAGAAGGCCAACTTTGCCGCACCGCCCACCAACTTGACCCTTTCTCCTGATGCTACCTGTGGTGCGGGCACATTCTTCAAGTGTCCCGAGGGCTCATGCTGTGGTGGATCTGGCTGGTGGTAAGTACCTATGCTTATATACACACTCGAAGATACAAAACTGACACTCTTTGTAGCGGTGATACTGCCGCTCATTGCGGTACCGGCTGCCAATCCGCCTTTGGCAAGTGTGAGGGTGTCGATGTTGCAAGCTCATTCCACAAGGCTCTTGAGCAGGGTCGCACCGACAGTGCTAATGGAGGACAGTGGTACTGGGACGCGGAGACGCACCTCTTCTGGTCTTGGGATACCCCCGAGCTCATCTCTCAGAAGATTGACACTCTGGCCAAGACCCGTGGTGTCAAGAGCGTGATGGCTTGGGCACTTGCGCAGGATAGTAACGGCTGGAACCGCCTCAAGGCTATGCAGGAGGGTTTCAAGAGGGTCAATGCTTAGATTGTCTGAAGTGCCAACTTCCTTTTGAATCTTCGAGGGCAGGTCTCTGGCTGGATATATGAAGCCTTATCTTGGCAAGCTTACGGTAGCATGGTACTGAAGCAGTGACGGAACTCGCTGTTCCACAATACAGAGCAGGATTCTTGAGGTGAATTCTTCCAAATCTTCCTAAGCCAAAAACACTCACCTAGTGCGAAGTGCTATGTTTCATGGATGATGATAATGTACATCGCGCTCGCTCAAAGGGGTCATGCGCTGTTGGCATCATCGAGCTACGATAGAGCCTTTGTTGAAAGAAGAATCGCGCAACATCTTTTCATGGCGGTAGTATTTAACTTGAAACTCCCATATTGTCAAAGAAACTGAAGTGATTGACCTGATGCTGGAATTCGGCCTGAGGGAAGCATCTCCATTTCGATCAATGACTAAGCGGATCTTGGGCATCCAGGCTTTTGGCCTAAGGCATTTATAGATATGAAGCTGTGATTGGTGCGGATGCTCTCTTTCTCATTGGGAATCATGCTAAGTCATCAAGAGTCTCGTAGAAACAAAGGGTGTAGTGCGTCGGCGATAGATAATCCGAGTATCTTGTCGACCTGCGTGGGATGCGGATATGCGACTGGGTCACTGGGTAATGGGATCGTCACCCCAGCCACACTGCACTCACGCGGCCGCGACCATAGCTCATGCGATTTGTGTAGGTTAGCTTTCATACTAGAAGAACAACAATTAATTCTCAGCTAGGTTTATAGAAGAGACTGCTAGTAGATGAAATTTCTATAATTCTGTTTTTCTATGATATTACCAGCAGAAACTTACTTTAAGTGCACGTATGGGCTGGCCTAGGTGAGTCTGATTTATCTTCGATAAGCTCCTACCTTATAAAGCCGAGAGATTTATTATACACCGAGAATACATACCTACAGAGTATTTCTTTACCCACTGGACCTACCCATGGATTTAGGTTTGACGCCTCTACTCTTAAGTAAGTCTAAGGTGAATTAATTTGTAGCCTGGAGTACTTGAGATGAATTGGGACCGAAGAGAAGAGTTTTAAACAGAGGAATGACATGTCAGCACTTGTCGGATATATCGACTATATATTATCATAAAAACTTTACAGACCTGGCTTATTGTAAGCTCATTACGATCAATAGTCTAGCTGGAAGGTTAGTAAAGGACATGTCGAACCAATCTAACTTCTGCTCTTCATCATGCTGCTATTACTCATGAAATCTGAAGTTCTGTTATTTACACACTTTGATCAAGCTACGGGCACGTTTATCAACGAAGCAGAGATCCAGCAGTGACACATATGGTATACCACTCACATACACAGCTTTACCCTATCTCAACGATTTACTTAACATAGTAATCAATATATACATGTAGAATCCGAGGAAGGCAATAATCAGGATTCCAAGGATGGAAGCAATAGTGATAACTGCGATGGCTCCTCTTGAGAGCGTAGTATAGCGATTTGAGGAGTTGGCATAAGCAACAGTACTTGACTGGGGTGCCTAAATGCCACACATCAGTAATGCGACCGAGAGAGACAAGGGAAGCTGACTTGCCTTTGAAGAAATCCAGCTATACGCCGTATCGTCATCGCTCGCACTTGACTGTGGCCGATCTAAAAGGCTCTTGCTAACCATGATGTCGGATACGAGGGGGAAAGAATGGCTAGAACGCTTCCGATAAAGTAGAGAGATGGAAGTGTCGAGGGAAGTAGCTCATAGGAAATAGTGTCGTCTTTTTGTGTTGATTCTTGAGGTTCGAACATGGGACAAGTTTTCATCAAGATCCAGCGATCTCCCACGTATTTCAGTCTTGTCTACTTACGTACCCCCTAGGCTGGCAATATCTGATAAGTAAACTAGTGCTAGCTAGAATTCTTGGCGCCGCGAGCCTGAGCAGAGTAAGTTTGACAGGGAGTGGATCATACCTAAGTGCATCTCACTACCAGACTTTCCAATCAAAACAATCGTATCCATTTCTGGGAATCCTTCAACTATGGAAGTTGCCTCGTATCTTCCCTGTCTCTGCCCGACGGCACAGTCGGCGATAACTGTTCTGGGAAGAAATTTCTAGCTGCATGTCTGATTAAACGGTGGGTCTAACCTGTGTTAGAACCAACACCCAATAACCAACAACCAACAACCAACGACCAACAAAGGCTTGCGTATACAGACCATCAAAGCCGACGATCTCATTGGCTATAGCACGGAAAAGCATTACCGTGAATGCTTCCTTAAGATACCCCGTCGTCATCTGTTTCCAGGCAATAACATTATTGCCTGCAAGCCTTTGTTCGATACCGCAAACAAACAGCTCTTCTATGCGCCAATAACGCGCGTTCATCACACTCAACATGATGATCTCCACAATGAGTGTATCGCGAGGTTATAGTATTGGTTTACTATAAGCCTCAATCACATTAGCCCTATTTGTTACCAGTGGCGATATACCATCTTCACCGATAAGAATATAATTCAGAGGGATTTGACATGTAAATTTCCGTGACTCCACAGGTGTCGGTATCATACCCTATTGAATATCTCTAGATAAAAGAGGCGCCTATAGTGGCGCTAATATGGAGATAGCTAGGAACTGACCCAAAGACGAACCCTACCGATCCAACCACAGCGAATAATGTTTGGCAGCCTCTGGATCGTTACCTGTATGAGCTATGACCAGAGATCGTATGATGGGCTTGTTTACCCATGATCCTGGAAGGTGCCGATCCCAATGCCGAAGACGGCACAACTCCGCCTATCAAACACCAGACAACACAACGTGGACCATCCCAATCATTGTGGATAAGTCCTCATCTTGTCCTGTTGCCGAGTTGAGGCCGACAGTTTGAGCTTGTTGTGAGTTAAAAGTTACGTCCGAAAACTCGAGATTCCCGTCACTCGCTAAAGCTTGTAGCCAGAAGTAACCCCACTGCTAATCCTGGCTCAACGAGGCTGGGGATTGGAATCCTTGTGTAAGCCAGATGCATTCGACGTTTCGCTCGGTTGGCAACCGATATCTGGCTGACGTCACCAATCGTTGGTGTCGCGTTGACGCTCTCGGATTAGAGTTATACAAAATTTGTCTTGACTACCCAGTGTTGTCACTGGTTGTCCATGTGTCGTTTATTTGACCCAACCAAGTAGAAGACCGTTTAAGCTGCCCTAACACTCTGTAAAAGCTGACGTTGAGACAAAGCCATTCAGTTTGTCGGAATTTCTGCGAGGGCCTCACGAATGATTCTCAGGAGTTAGTAAGGCCCTCTCGCGGTCCGGTAAAAAAGTTGCGATGAAACCAGCCCACGTGTTCTGAGTCCACCTGTATACTACACCGTCCAGAGCAGCGGCAACTTCCTCTGTTTTTTAAATAACTACGATGCTTGGGAAAGAATAAAAGATGCTGCGGAGAGCACGCTTATAAGTCCTAGACAATTATGTGGTCGCAAAAGCGCAGCTATACTAAGAGACCGGCTTATTTCAGTCCTTGAATCAGTTCTTATACACCGGCGCACCGCATAGAGAAACTCGATATATCCACAATAGACTAGACTTTAGGGTAAACCTTTATCAATTAAGCACCATATGGATCGCAATTATTTAATCCTATTTCAATAACCCAAGATCTTGTTCACCTCGGACACTAGACTCTCTTTCTCCATGGTGGCTTTTGAAGTGTTCAAAGGACTTAAGCCCATTGCGAGCCTTCCCGAGTCGCTAAGAATATCTTTCGTAGTGCCTCTGTCAGGAAACTCCGATTCTCCGGAACCACCAGGGGAGTCGGGTGGAGGAATTCCCTGCAAAAAGGCCTCCCGCTGTTGCGCGACATAATGCTGTAAGCCGTTAGCTGATCGCTCTACCACAAGGACATTTGGTTTCTTACCGCGTTGCTGGGAGTGAGTGGAACCGATGGGATGTAGAATACACATGCATCCACATCGCCTGTGTTGTTACTCTCTGTACCATGGATAGTATCTGCGCTCCAGAACACTGAAGAAGTTAGCGTTATCCAGCTTTTACAGTCATCCAAAATGAGAGAACTCACCAGTATCACCGGGCTCTACAGTAGGATATGGTATCATGGCCTCGCTCAATCGCAGATGAGGATGATGATCAGGGTTATGTTCTTGCGCCGTTCAAGGATTGGCGCCGTGAAGAAAGACGTTTCCGTCGTCGTCATCAAGAGAGAACTTCCGCCCATCCAACGAGCCTTTCCGAGTAGGCTTAAAGAACGGAGGAAGCATCCAATAGGCTGTGGATGGTTGCAAAATGGGATGGACAACGAGTGTTCCTGATCTACTTAGCGACACTCACATGTATGTATAACTTGACCACGTACCTTGTTGAGGCCCATGACGAGACAGTCCGAACCAGCCTTGGAACGTTCGGAGCACAGAACAGCCTCCTGGCCAGTGAGTGGCACCGCATTGGTTGCTAAACGTCGTGTTGTAGCGATGCTTCCCGTGCATTTGCCAGCCCGAAACGTCGGGCATTTGAGGCACTTTGCTGCCACGGATCGGCTCGAAAGTGTACTCATAGTCGTCTCGGTTATCTGAGAGATGTTGATTGCGATGATGGTACCTGGTCTGAGTTGGAGGATATCTGTCGCTCTTATAATCCCAGTTTCTGCTCGATGTGTGATGGACGAGCTACCTCTGACGCAGCCATTCTATACACCCAGTGTCCTCTATTTTGCGTTACCTGCAAAATATGGATCTTTCCCCTGGGGTAAATCTCAATCCCCAATGTTCTGCACATATCTTGCACTATAAATGGTCAGGTTTGGGAATATGGCTGATGAGCATCTGGGGAATGTAGTGAAGGAGCTACATGTTGCGGAAACCCCGAGGCGCTGCTACCGAATACGGAAAGGCCGCATTATGACAGAGCACATTTTGACTTCGACCTCCAAGCAATAGTATTGACTGGCATGACCTAGCTCAGTCTCTGATCAACAGGGGCAACTTACTGGTCTATAATTCGGCCCGAAAACAATCTCAACCCAGTCCCGATTATCGTTAGCGGGCTAAAGGAATCTATTGAATGAGGTAGATACCTGTCAGATTGCTTGTTGCGGGATAACGTCACTTCAATTTCACTATACGGATGGAAGACATAACCATGTGAACGACTATGTTAATTTTTCATTTATGTTACTTAGAATAAGCACAAGGGGCGGCAAAGCACCTCTAGTTGCAGCATAAGGTCACCGAAATCCGTCCTTCGAAAGCTCTTACGTTCAATAAATGAGTGCTTCGTGAAATTTGTAACCCGTCATCCATCTCGAACAACATATTACCCAGCATAGCAGTGGAAAACCGAAAGACACTTGTTGCTCCCCTTTGTGTGGGGCCCCGCAATAGCACTCAACACATAATGTCGGTCCTGCATTCCTGCCCCCGAGTCGAAAGGTGCACGAGAGGGGCATAAGAATGATTGGGTAGCCGCGACTTTTTGCATTAAAAGACTTCCTTATGGGCAAGACAGAGCTAGTCCCTAACTTGTATAGAAGTTGACCGGTAGCCGGCGTGAACGACGGCCATTGCGATTGTGTAGTGGTTGATGCTATGGGATCAACTCCCGTACTCAGTCAGCCCCGCACATTCCTGACTTGACTCTACATTTACGGTCATTTTATGACCGTAACAAAACCCGTGTAACTAACTGACGTGGATCCGTCGACTCCAATATCATTTAGCAATGTCTCAGGCCTGTTCTGAAAAATCCAGCAAAACTAAAAGGCAACTTTTCTGGGTTGCACGAAAACCTGGAAATCAACAGGCTTGACAAACCAGTAGTTCTGCGTATGCCAGTCCTTCCCAAGCAAGCTCTCATGCAGGGTTAGGTCAAAGTCCCGCACCAAGGTTGGAATGAGCTTGCACATTTCGAGCATAGAGATGTGACGACCGATACACGTCCGAGAACCAAGACCAAACTGCGAGATGACAGTGTCAGCTTAAGTGATCTAATAGAAATCATCACTCGGAATAGAGCCCATTTAGAGGCGATCTCCTGAGAAAACGGCTTTTGGCATAGCCACTCCCTCAAGCGTTGTCTCCCGAAAGTAGCCCAACGCGTGGGACAATAGGTTTAAAACTCACCGGCATCCAGAAGCGGTTCATCAAAGCCACCCGATCAGTATCATCTTGCAGCCATCTCTCTGGCGAAAATTCGTCGGCGTCTTGTCCGAAGATGTGACGGTCGCGGTGTGCAACCCAGGTATTGATTCCAACGATTGTCTGTACACCAGTCAGTTTAAGACACACTTTGCTGATGAAACCATCAGCTGGCACTTACACCTTCGGGAAAGAATCGACCAGAAATCGTTGCACCTCCCTTGGGGACGACGCGTTCCAGGGGAAGCCCAGTCGCAGGGTGTAATCGTAACGCCTCCTTGATGGCAGCCTGCAGGTACGGCATCTGCTGGCTCTCTTTGTACGTAGGATGATGGGAGAGTTGGCCCTTGGCAGTGAATGAGTCGACTTCCTCGCGTAGCTTGGCCATGCACGTCGGATTTTTGAGAAGATAGTACATAACAGCTGACAGGCTGATAGCCGTCGTGTCGGATCCCGCTACCATATTGGAGACGCAGCCGGACAGAACATGGAATGACGTGAAATTGGTAGGGTCGGCGGAGTGTTTTGCCAGGAATTTTGTTAGAAAATCCTGTGTCGTGTTATCGCTGTTTTCTAAGGATATGGCCTTTGGTTGTGCCTGTGATTCGCTCATCCTATCTTTCGTAAAGGCCATGACATACGCCCGACCGGCGCCCTTGCCGCCTGCTAGTAGGTTCTTAAGGGGAAATAAAACGTTATGCAGGCTAGGGAAGATACCGGTGAGTGTAGCGTAGCCAAGGTGATCCTCGAGCGCGACGATAACATTTCCCACATCCTCTCCCTGGTCAAGGAACCCTAGGCGCTTTCCATACGTAATCATACCGATAACATCGAAAGCATAGCATTGAAACCAATGGCGCATATCAACAGCTCGGTTTGACGAGCACAGCTCAGATAGGCGGGTCTTGAACAGGTCGGCACAATTGTCCACAAAGGCTTCGTAGTGTATCAAAGACGACATAGAGTAAGTCGCCTGGTACTGCTTGCGATCGTGGGCATGTTTAGCCACGGACCGCTCGCTGAAGAGATTGGTCTGTCCAGGGCTAGCCCAGGTTGTGTACCACGAAGACTTTGGGAATGAGGTGCCGAGGCTGTAGATAACCTTTACTGCGTCGAGGTCACTGATGCTATAGCGGTTAGGCGCATAGCGGACGATCGGACCTGAGGCTATCAGCATCTTACTCTGGAACAATCGCTGGCGACTGATGCCCATCAATACTGGTGACTTACCATATCGGTGGTGCAGATCGAGATTGACCTGCTGAAAGGAGCCTTGCCAAATCTTCCAAGTGTACCAGCCGGAAGTTATTCTTCCAAGCCACGGACCTTGGACGGTCCGGAGCTGAGAACGTAGATGCTGAATGAGGGAGACGACTACCCTTAGTAACAGGAGAGCCGCAAACAATGCGGCAAACAGTTGAGTATTCATATTCAATGCCGCAGGCGTGGCTATGAGTATCGGAGGAAGAATTGTTAAAAGATTGTCGGTGTCACTGAGTTTTGGGTGTCATAAACAGGCCTTATCGTTAAACAACTCATATGCGTTGACCCGGAAGTAAGCTGCCCAAAGACTTTGAAGCAATTGATCCCTATATAGCGGGGAAATCTGGGGAAGCCGGGAGGAGTTGTTCCCCCGCGGTTTGGCCGCAGCAGAACGCGGAGGTTCCGGTTTAACCGTTCTTTGATTGGTAGATGATGACGTCCTAGTATCTGGACCAACTGCCGCCATGAATTACCGTCGGGATGTGGAGGTTGATTTCCAATGCCATGGCCATCAGTCGTCTAGACTACGGTAAGAGCCGCATGTGAACTAACACTAGCCACGTGTGAGGGAAGGCAAAAATTCTTATCTGGTGCTTATGGTAGCCTACTCCCGTCAGCAATCCCGAACCTAAGTAGCGTAGGCTGTGTAAAGAAATGAAGAATGATCTTTGTCATCGGGCATCGCCTTTGTGGCGTCAACAGCGAACCCCTCCCTCCACAGCGCGGTGGCTGAAAGTGGCTGGACGGAGACGAGGAGTAGCTAGCTTGAACGTGTTAGGTTAAAATGTCTCAAACCAACCAAAGTCGTTGACAAAATGAGCTTGGACAGGTTCAAGAGTAATCTCCTCAACCCTATCACGTTATCTACCCCAGTGATCTTCTTCTTTAGTACCATGGTGGCTCTCGACACAGCCTTCCTCCTCCCAACCATCGCCAGGACTACCTACTTGGAGACGACCCTACAGACGCAGCTACGCACAGTACCATCAATTCGTGATCGAAGCTGCCTGCCTGCTTGCCGTCTCATAAGTATCTACGATACCTATTCAATCTTCTTTTCCTCTCATCGGGCCACTCATCCTTGCTGGCTATGTTATCCTTATCTCCATTACCAGACCAGAGGCTTGTTATACGGTTATATTCCTGATTGCAAGCTCACATAAGCTACAGTGGCTATGTCAAACTCACAGGTTAGTGCTAGTACCGCCAGCTACACAAACCGCAGCGTGGTTATTTGCACAAAGTGTAAGTCTTTACACTAACCGGCAGAACCCCTCTGATGGGAATCTCGCTAACGTCTCGTCTTCTTACACAGAAATAGCAGGTTACTTTGGTGGGCTACTAACCACTTGGACTTATATACCCAGATATAGCCCTATGTCTCCGATTGTTGATGGTGTGAACTTGGCTGGTGCAGCCTCGACCACAATCCTTTTCTAATTCTTGCTCCGAATGAACTAGACAATGAAACGCAGGATGGGAGGTTCGCTGAAGACCTTGAGGTGATACTGCGAGGTCTTACTATCAGACTTGCTCTACAACCTCTAACAACCTCTCAAAGTAAAAGAACCCGACTTCAACAACAGCAACAAAGAGCACAGCTGCGAGGTCTGACAGTAGAACAGAGACGGGTTCTCGAGGAAAACCACAACCCAAATAGAGATGGAAATGTTCAGAAAATACTAGTTGCTAGACCGCTGCGTTCTTGTCAACTGACTTCATACAATTCTAACCCTTAAAGTTGGGATCAAACCGCTAGGGCTATGACGAGGTCAAAGTGTTTGCCACGTGGAGACGATTGAAGCCTAAATGCCCATAACATTACGTTTCAGGGGATGTTTAACACTAAAAGATAGACGCTAAGGGCAAAAGGGTTTGACAGTCCAATCAATGACCTCACAAAGGTTCCTGCCAGCGGCTAGACACTGAGTCCCACCGCATACTGGTTTTTATGCATGATTGATATGTGGATAGGAAACTGACTAGAAGGGCGTAAATCTTCTGCAGTGTTCAGACGAGGTTGAACCAAATACTATCTACTTTCGCGGTAGCAATAACTAAGTTGAAGTCACACCAAGAGTAATTGCCTGGTCCAGACATATTATCGTTGGTGGTAAGTTCTGAAGTGAAGCATGGCCTCTGTCGCCTCTAGCTCAGGAGTGGGAAGTTCGAGAGCATTCGGGGATTTCCTGGAGCGGTCTAATTTGATGCGAAATAACGCCGCAGCTGCTCTGATGCAAATTTGAAGACAATGACTAGCCTTTACTAGTTCTAGAAATCGCCGGCGAAGGTCCACTCAGACTTTGCTGCAGGGCGCGTTTTCAACACCGCTGTCAGAGCCTCAAACTCGGCTGTTTGACTACCGGCTTGACAATTACTAGGCTCGAATAGGCAGGTCTCCTGAAGCCAAGAGGAGCTGAAAGGAACGTTTTATTCATGAGATCCACTCACATTGCCTAGTTTCCATGGCTTCGGTATAAACCACATATTAAAGTTTTATAGGTCTCCCATCCCAGTAATCCGTATGACGATCAGGGACACTTGAGCCATACCCATGTTGGTGATCTGGTCTAGGCATGAGAATATTCTAGGGCTGGTCTTTCTGGAATCTGGCTGACCAGAGTTCTTTATTAATACAGGCCCTCTCAACACGATTTCTTCTTTCTTCGACCCTCAACAATCTGATTACACTCTTTTTCATTCCAGATCGTTCAGACATACTCATAACCCACCACCAATATCCCAAGATGCGCTCTTACCTTGTCCTCGCCGCTGCCACCGCAGTCATCGCTCATCCCGCTCATGACGTCAAAGGCCTCCAGAAGCGTGATGCTGAAGAGTGTGCCAAAGCCTACACGGCACTCGTCCCAGCGCTGACCGAGGCCCCGACCCCCGACTCTACTTTGGCCAGTCTCCTCGTCATGCAGACCGACGATTGTGTGCTCCCCATGGTCACTGGCTCTCTGGCCGATGAGTACACTTCGTACGCTTCCAAGTTCTCGAGCTGGTACATGGACTTCTACTCTGGATACACCGACCTTCTCAGCGCTTGTACCGATGTGCCCGAGGTTACTAGCCAATTGGGTGAACTCAGCACTATCACCTGCAGTGAGATTAAATGGCCCTCCGAGACCGGATCGTCCACAACCAAGACTGGATCGTCTGCTTCCAAGACAGAGTCTTCCGCATCCGAGACTGCATCATCCCCCTCCGAGACTGCGTCATCCGCATCCAGCGACAAGGAGGAGAACAAGGACGAAGACAACGCTGCCAGTAATGCCTCCACCAAAACCGGTCTTGTTGTTGCTATGGCTGCCATGGCCGGAATCTTGGCGATGTAAGAACGGGACATGAGGAAAGTTTTCATTGAAGGGATAGTTAGTGGCCCAGGACCAGTTTAATTGATGTCCCCGACACAGGAGAGACATTGGCATCTACGTTCTTATTCAAATGCCAGTTTGAATGGCGATGGCATTGCATATATATACTCGTTTGTAATATAACCCATTGGTCCAAGCAACCGGCTCATCAAGACGGACTTTGTGATTTTGATATGCGCCATGTCTCAAATCGCATCTTGTTAAATAAACTCAGTACTAAACAAAATATGTTGACGCAACGCAAACACCTGGCAATTAATGATGGGTATCATGTTTTGTTAGCCCTCTGTTTTATCTTACAGCTCTACTTCTCATCTCGCCTACGGTCACCTTCAAATTGGCACCTTCAACACTAAAACACAAATTGCATTTATTCTTAGTCTAAATTGTCTTCCCATATGGAGAGAGTTCTGCGCAGGAGTTGATACTTTATGAGGTTCTTCCGCAATAATCACGAAGTAGAGGCCGCCGATAACAGTAGACTTGCCGGAACATCTCGAGACTTGCCCGACAACTTCAACATAGGGTCTGGAGGAAATGAGTCTGGACTAAACATGATAACGTTCCCAACATGCTAGAGGCTTCGGTCATGAGCAGGAGAGGCTTGCCTTGCAGTCAAAGCCATGTGGCTGATAAGCCAATTAATGTACTGTGGCGCAGACGCCAGAGGGGCTGTGTGAGGTCAATCGCAAAGAGTCACGTGCGATGGAGAAGATGTTGTACGTCTGCACTGCCCCCCGTCAATTAAGCAACAAACACCAAACCAACGCCGAGTATTGTGATCATCAACCACACGAACGCGTGCCTTTTTGACGACCGCAGACATTCTTAAAAACCCACTTGGTTGAATATTGTCTCTTCTACTATCTTTATTAGAGTTTGCATGCGCCTATCATCATGCCTTCTTCTCTCGATCCCATGGCTCAACCCAACGAGCAGAGCAATACCTCCCTCGAGTCATCGCCGCAGATTCCACCGCATTACGATACCTCGGACGTCTCGGCAAGACTCAAACATAGTTGGAGAAAGATTTTTCGCTCGTGTGGGAAATGGCCCTAGGAGATCATCCCCCCCAACATTGCACCTAAGTGCTTGGGAACCAACGTGATTGAGAAGCTAGCTCAAGTCGTGACTCTCTTGTCGCAAACCGAAGAAGTCACGTTGGACGATCTCAGAAGGTTTCTTAAGGATCGGGTTGCCACACATTCACGAGCCGATATGCGTGGGAGACTGACTTACGGCGATTGTGCTGCTGCACAGTCTTGGTTGTCGGGGCATGGCGAAGACTAGGAGACCAAGATCGACCCCACACAACCCAGAGCAACGCGCCGTTCTGCCCGAAGCTGGCTTGAGACGCCCGCTGGTGGCACCGACAACGGTAGCGACATCGCACATTCTTGCACTCCCGACCAACCTGACAGCCAGTATCAAGACGGGTCTGAAACGGTCCTGAGCCAAGACGAACTGCCATACGATCACTCTTTTGACTCGCCAGTCTCGATTCATCAGCGCATCACAGCCTCTGTTCGCAAACGGCGGCAAACTGCCAGCACGTCTCCCTCGAGACCTCGAAAAGAACCACGACGATGTGACGCAGCCACTTCTCGTCCAGAGACAGTTGTTTCCGGTCATCGACCTGAAGCGACTGTACCCCCTGGCGCGAGAGAGCATGATGCGCAGGTTGCGGCCCAAGTCGCTCTCGGATTGATGGAGCAGCGCGACCCCCAAGATTCCTCCGGGAAGTTGAACGACCTAGACAATGTGGTAAGTCTCTACAAACCCGTATCGACTCATCAAGTGCTAATCTCATCAGGGACTCAAGTCTTACATCTCGGGGCTCAAAGACCAGGAAGCCCACGCTACAGCTCGTCTCGCCTCTACGCAGAGCCACCGCGAGACTCTTTCTCAACAGCGAAACGACCATCAAAAGACCATTCAACGCCTCACTTCCGACCGAGAAGCAGTCGAGAACCAGATACATCAGGCCGGTGCCAACGCGCAGCAAGCCGCCCGCGATATCGACGCTAGCAGCTCGCTCCTCCGCAACATCCGTACCCTCGTCGATCGTCACCCGTCTGTTTACACCGAAGAAGTCCACTCTACATTGTCCGCCTTACAAAACAGGCACAGATCCATCGAGACTAGTCCGTTGCAGGCTGGAGATGATTATGAGGCGAGAAAGAACCGACTAAAGCAAATTTGCGATGATCTCAAAACCAATCAGGCTGCCGTCACTACATTGGATGCGCGTATCGAAAGGGAGAAGACAACGATGGAGGAGCAAGAACGTGCTGAGCGGGCGATTGTTGTCATGAGTCGTCTTGCGGAGCTAGGGCCTTCTTCTTTACAGGCCATGGACGGCAAGCTGTTTGATGCACTGGAAGAATGGACCAAGAAGAAGATGGCGGAGAAGAACAAGGTTACGGTCTTGTGATAGATTCCTGGCGAGATCTGTGTCTGTGTTCGGACTCTGTATACGACATGGTCTTGTTTATTCTCCCACAGTCGGAGCTTGAATCATCCTGATGAGCAAGGAGTTTTAATTTATGAGTTTCGATTACCTACTAACCTGGTATTATCTGCAGGAGGCTTCTTATGATCAGTGAACACAGGATGATCATCCCTGTACGCTTTTCGGTGCTCGCAAGCTTTTCCATGTTCTGATCAAAGCTCAGGCTAGGTAGGGGACTGTTTACAGGTTATAGTCATGAGACAAGCCAGCCTGGTGTCACTGAGTTAATATGGCCGTCATGGGATACCTACATCACAACGTGTTGATGACACTAGATTGAAGTAAGATGCTATTATGCTAGATTCATCTATGTATACACTTATTGGCTGTGCCTAAACAGGGAAGTGCGCATTGTAACAGGAGGTAATCGTGCTATGGCTTCGATTATTACTGCTACTGCGATGGAGCTCTTAGACTCGCATGTGTCGTCGGACACGGCTGTTAGAGCTGACGCACTGGGAGTACCACTGGTTGACCTCCTTGCAAGAAGATCCGGAAGGGCACTTGGTAGGACCGGAGTAGTCCTGACCACCGCACTGGCCATAGATTTGAGCAACGGAGTCTCCACCGGCAGAAGCGTCGGTGGTCTCGGACTCGGCCTGGGGCTCGGTGGAAACCTGTTCCTCAACGGCAGCGGGCTCCTCCTCGCCCTCGGCGGCGGTTTCTTCCTCACCGTTCTCGGGCTCGGCAACGGGAGTAGTCTCGGGGGCAGTCTCGTCATTTCCAGCCTCAGGGGTTGTCTCGGGCTGAGTCTCGGGGGTGGCATCAGGAGTAGACTCAGGAGCAGCAGGTGTGGCACCCGGGGTGGTCTCAGGGGCAGCCTCGTCGTCTCCGGACTCAGTGTCATCAGCAGGGGCGGAGCCGGAGCCGGAGCCAGAACCAGAGCCAACGTTGGCAGGTCCAGCGGCACCAACAACGAGGGCAGCAACTTCACTGGCGGCAACGGGCTTGACAAGGTTCTTGGACTTTCCAGCGACAGCGCTAAGACCGCCATCACCAGACATGACAGGAAGGTCACCACTGCTGGTAACAGCGTTGGCGACACAAGCACGGCCGAGGGCAGACTCGCAAGAGGCGGCAGCGCTCTCATCGGGGATGAAGAGGGTGTTAACACCGGCACCCTCCTCAGTGAGAGGGGTATCGACACCGTCAAAAGCGTTACCCTCAATGATAGCGTTGGCTCCCTCGTAAGCATCAAAGGCATGGCCCTTCATGTTCTGGAAGTAGTTGTTGGTAGCGTGGAAGTAACCGTTAGTACCGGGCTCACCAAGCTTAGGGGCTCGGCCGGCACAGTCGTGGATGTAGTTTCGGTCAAGAGTAACCTGGTCACCCTCTCCGTAGAACATCATGGTCCAGTAGTGGTTGCCGTTGCAAGAAGCAGAGGTATCAGTGGTACCATCAAACTCAGAGTTTGAGATAGTAAGACGGGAGCCATCGTAGTGGGTAACGATGAACATACGACCGACCTGGGAAAATTTGCAGTGGTCAATCCACACACCGTCGTTGAGACCCTTGAGCTCAAGAGCGTCACCACCCCAAACAACTCCGGGGTTTAGGTTGGTGATCTCAATGCCCTGAATAATGACATTGCTAGATCCCTTGGTAAGAGACAGACCCTTACCCTTCAGGACAGCCTTGCCATTGCCCAGAATACTCTTGTTGCTACCAACGGGGAGGGGCTCGGGGCCAGCAGCGTCGTAGGTGATTGAGCTGACGGCGACGTTGTCATCACCACCGCAAGAAAGGTCTCCAAGGTAGAGCTGGCCACCGTTGTTGGCACTGCAGCTCTTGCGATCGCAACCAGCACCAGTCTTAGTCTCTCCGGTGAAGTCAAACTCCTTGTCGAGGTAGATAACGCGAGGAGTGTCGTCGGCAAGAAGCTTAGCGAGCTCCTCAGCATCAGCAGGGGTAACAGCCTCGCCCTCACCACCAGTAACGCCAGAGGCGAAACCGTAAGCGGTGCCAGCAACGGACTGAGCCGAAGCAGCGGCAGCACCGGCCAGGAGAGCAGCAACAGATTGGAAGCGCATGTTGACGGATGAAAAAAAGGTTCAACAAGATTAAGGCTTAATAAGTAGCCGGAAAGAATAAAGATAAACGAGTGACTTAGGCCGGCCTAAGGTATGAAAGAGCGACAGAGATGTTACCAACAAACGAAAGTGAAAAAAATGAGCAATAAGACAGAGAACTAAGAAACATAACAAGACGACGCGATGTTTTAATCTTATAGTTGGGACGAGATTGACCCCTACGGAAACTAGAACAAGATTGTACGATAACCCGAGCTTCTGACACGGATTGTCTCAACCCCATGTTTCAATGTAACGAAACAGGCCGAAAAGTAAGTGTGCCAAGATATCGTGAAACAGGTCCACGGAAAAATATGCTTATACCCATGCTTAATTCGGAGAAAAAGGAACCGCATCGAATCATTTGCGGCGGTTGCTGATCGAAACTCAAATTGATGTAGATTGATAAGCTTTTTATCGCTTTATTCAGCCGATGAATGCGGATTTAATCCATCATACTTGGATTTGTTTGGGTTCTGGCGACATCCTGTTATTGGAACAACTAAGCTTCAAAATAAAGCACCTGTCAACGGCGTAGCTCACCTTGTCGGACAGGGTTATCGCTTATTTCCATAAAGACCTTGTTCCTATTGGCTGACTTACGCCTATTGGATGATTTACGGCCACGGATTTTGTTTGCAAACTTGATCTGTGCACCCTGGTATTCATTGTGGATATTCTTTAATCAAGGGGTGTTATTTTGGTATCAGACTGTAACGTTAGCGGTTGGTCTAATCCGATCTTAGTCTTCATTTGGGCTGAGGACTTTGTCTACCTGGTACTAAGAACCACATCGTCATACCCCAGGCTCATAATCTAGGTATTCAGTAAATACTTTAAACTGCTAGGTTATTTCTTTGGACGGATTTACGGAAAAGTTCTCGACCTTGAAGTATTAGACCAATGAGACAAAGTCGCTTGCTGAGACAGGACTTGGTATCCTAGGGTGGATCACACCGGTGTGACCTGTTTCAAGGCTACCTTGGCACGCCGAGAGAAAACATGGCGCCGCGGCAAACTGTCCCTATAGAACTATATAGATAAATATATCCTTAAAGAGCTCGGGGTAAAGGGATAGAGGCAACAATACTTGGAGTTTTAGTAGTATTGTTCAGATTCTTCCAAAAGTGTACAAAGGTAACGTTAGCTGTACATACACCCCATGCAACTATATAGAGATATTTTAATTAAATCCTCCACGGGACGCACAAAACCACACATCTCAAAACACAGTTTTTTACACATCAAGGTATCATGCTATATCTTCTAAATGCCATGCTTTTCTCGGGCCGGGTGCTTGGCATTGTCAGTTCAGTTAACGCTTACCAGGGCTTACCCCTGTCCTCGATCCATATGCACGGGCCATTGACTGCAAGTAATCCGAGCAACCCGCGTATTGTACCATGCAGAACTGAACTACCCTATGCTGCGCTATCAAATTAAGAGTTGTTCCTTAGCGGAATAATCCGCGGATGTTGAAAAGTGTAAAACATTAAATATTTGACAATAAAGAATAGATATTACTATACAGGCCCTTAATAGTATAGCAAATGATATTTATCCCTTTAAATTCCCACATCAGATAAGAATTCCCCAATTTATTTGTGAAATTATACCGCGTACTTAATTTCCCCTGTGCAACTGAAATTACTCGATCAAGTCAATAAATACCCAGGGTTGTAGGAAAATATTTTAGGATCAACTATAGCCGCCTTTATCATAACCGAACATTCCCATCATTGAAGATAAACATGAGAATTACGCCGGTGTCACAGCTTTGCAATACTTCAATGGCTATGTCCTGAAAGTCGTCGAGGCATTATGAGCGATTTTCTCTCACTGTAAATGTCCATATAGAGGCGTGAGTTGCTAATGTCCGTAGTAGTCCCAAGATTAAGTGAGGCTTTGTGGTATACGATAAAATATTCTAGGATTCATCGATTATGAGGCATGTGCCTCCCACGCACAAGCTAGGGGTACGTGCTACCCTAGAAGTCTTGGAATGGTGGAACGATTATTGGCGAGCTAAATCATTTCCTATCACTTCACAGCATCAGAATTTCCAACTACAGCTTTCCTCGAGACCAAGGCTATGAGATCCATGATGGAGCCTGTGTCTGCCGCCTGAAAGATCACGATGAAGAAGGCGCTCGATTTCGCGCTTGGCGTCTCCGAGGATGTATCCCGTTTCCGACGTATCTGACATGTTGACGCATAGTCATTGAAAGAAACA
The DNA here is from genome assembly GCA_030411635.1 of Fusarium sp. MBC 119. NCBI lineage: Eukaryota > Fungi > Ascomycota > Sordariomycetes > Hypocreales > Nectriaceae > Fusarium > Fusarium sp. MBC 119. Next base: position 87,576 of record JAPERM010000044.1, on the reverse strand, counting down.
ACGAGATCGCAAGACTTATTTGGCCAGGTCTTCCAAGGTCTCTGGTCAGACTTTGACCTTCATCGGCCCCTGAAGGTCGTGACCTCCTTCACGATGGTTGGGTAATGGTTGACGCCCTGTAGAGATTCGCCTCCCGTAAGCCTCATCAACATATATCTGACTAATTGCTTGCCTTCCTTTGTCTGCTGCCGTGTCTCACTGATCCCGACATCTTTCAGATTGTTGGCCTTCGTCAACATGTAGTATGGTCATCCTCTATGTAAGCGCCAGTCGACTTTCCATGGTGCACGCTGAAGACAGAAAAGGTCTCTACGGGATACGTGAAAGTAATCCCTTGGGGATCAGGTGGAGATTAGATAGCCGAGCACCCACAGTTCCTTTATCTTCACGGATTAATGGGTCGAGTTCAACGTCTACCGGCCAGTTACGCGAACGGGTAATCGAAGATGAGCCTCAGGTTTCTGACTCAGTTTGAGATTCTCGGGATTGTCTTCGAGCCGCTATAAGATTTGATTAGTTATGGCTTAAGTCTTGAAGTCAGAAGTCAACTTTGGTGAACAGTGGGCACGGAGCAACCGGTTCTTAAGCTCGATGCTCCGCCACGTCGCAAGCACGGACTCCATATCATTCAAGCTAAGGACATACTAAACGTATGTTCATATCTCCATGGAGTTTGCGGAGCCTGACCCAATTTGGCATGTAGACGGCCAAGCGGGTAAAAGAGAAACGTCCGGAACTCCGGTTTAGAAGACCTTGGCATGCAATGCTAATCACTTCCGTTTATCGACAATGTGCGCACCCTTGTTTCACGGCAGACTTCCAGAAGCCTGCCGATCAGGAGTCAAGGATTCCTAGCACAAGGGGAATTTTGAGACGTGGCGTTTCTTGCTTACTGGCTACTGCCCAACCACGGAAGATAGGCTGAAGATACTGACCAGCGTGTAAGACTAAGTAGCAATCATATGACTATGAGCTGTATGTAGATCATCGGATGCCAGAAAAAGCTTCACTATAATACCTCTAGGAAGGTCACTAGCATACACAGACGATGATAGACTTGTAACAACACGAACAAGCTCTTCTTTGCGTGTTTCATGGCATGATAGAAGCATTGCGATGACGTAATGAGCAAATTATCGACGTTGCATGAAACTTTCTTGTGTAAGGAACGGAATACGAAGCCGAAGAGCTGTAGTCTGATGTGTTCTCATTGAGATTTCCTATTTAGACTAGGGGGCAATCTTTGCGTCTAGTGGCACCCTTGGGCGGCTGAGCATTTACTCTAACTTACCCCACCAAGATACGACCTGGGCCTCTCGGCTTCGGGGGCATCCTGCAAAGACACGGCCTTCTTTGGGCCCAACATGTTGTGACGAAGGGAATTTTAGTGACCATGAGTTAAATAACTTCGGCTTCTCCTCCCGAATCCACAGTTTTGCTTGACGTAAAATCCTCGCCCCTTTTATTCCTGTGAATACAAAGCTGGAGGACCGTCCGTTATGGCTGTTGCCTGTCAAGTGTGATGGTGTTGGGATAGATCGAGGTTGGTTGGACAGCACTTGGGAACAGTTGGAGAAGTCTCTGTAGCATGATACGCAGAATTTCTGATGTCTACAACCCGTGGGGGACAGAAAGGGTAACTAAGTACACTGGCCACGAAGTTAGTGGCTAGTGGCCATATGTATCTCTACTCCTCTTGTAGGCGACTAACTCACGAAGTTGGAGGGTCCTTGATAGCGGAATGTACGGGAAGAAATGCAGAGGTTGCCTTTCTGACTCCTGCGGATCATAGCTATTCTAGTTCGACAGATCATCCGGAACAATTGATAGCTTGTTGTTATTATATGATATCTCCAATAGTTCACCGCATGTGTCTGTCCTATCCTCCAGCCCAAGCAATGTGCAATGTTCCCGTAGGAGGATAGAATCGTACTCTTCAGCCTATTATATCCCATATTCCTATGAGCAAGATTGTTGTGTGTGACTCGATCATGCCCGAATTCGACTGATCGGACTGAATACAAGGCTAACTAGCCCCTGAAGAAGTAAAGCTCAAGGGCCAGCCCATGCTTATCCGTGTACGCACTATGATGCATCAGGTAGTTAGCCTACGAGTCATTACAACAAGTCTAGACCAACAGCACAACTGTAGCAAAACACAAGGGTCTCCGCACTCCATAGATGGCAACAGACTCAACCTCCACTCTCTCCACACACCCCAGATGAGATCTCGGTTTTGCCCCTTCCCCATATCCCCAAATTCCCCAGACGCGAATGCCAGACTCCATTCTCCCCATGGAGTAACGTCTCCATAGCCCCATCGCCCCCGTACCTTCGCCCGATGAGCTAGGGAATCCCAGGATAGGATGCGTCTTTTATTGTCATGGCTGTTGACGTTGGCCATGTTGATCCCAAAGCGGCCGCTGAGTCAAAATCCCCAAAGCTTCGTGCCGAATCCAAGACAGAGTGGCAGTGAGGAAGCAAGATATAAAGCCTTCTGTCCGCTTTGCTCATTCTGTTGATCTCTCTCGTTCCCACAAGCTTAACACTATCGAGCCTTGCGCCTCATTTCTCCCTCCTTTCTCTTTTCAGTACTTTTCACAGAGCGACCCAACATGTTCGACTCCGAAAAGACCACCCCAAGGGGCGCTGGCAGCCCTCGCGCCTCCTTCGACGGCAAAGAAGCTTCCCACCTCGAGACGACGAACGGATATAATGAGCATTTTCTCTTGACTGGGAACTCAGATGGCCTCCAGAGGGACTTGTCCAATCGAAAAGTCCAACTGGTCGCTATCGGAGGCTCCATCGGAACCGCTCTCTTCCTAAGCATAGGGGGCGTTTTAAACAAGGCTGGCCCTGGTGGCCTTTTTCTAGCCTTTGTTGTCTACAATTGCTTCTTAGCTATGGTCAATAACTGTATGGCCGAGATGACTGTTTATATGCCCATCAGTGGAAGCTTCATCCGGATGGCAGGCTACTGGGTAGATGATGCCCTTGGTTTTGCTGTGGGATGGAATATCTTTATTTACCTCGTTATTATCGTACCTTTCGAGATTACTGCCCTCAGTCTAGTCCTCTCCTACTGGAGCGATGATATGCCTGTAGCTGCAATTTGCGGCGGTTGCATTGTACTCTATTTGTAAGTATCCCTCCTACCTTTTATCCGTCCCCGTATAAGAACTTTCGCTTACTCTCATGCTTCAGCCTGCTCAACGTCTTCGCTGTTGCCATTTATGGCGAGGCAGAATTCTGGTTATCCAGCGGGAAATGTCTCCTTTTGGTCATTCTATTCTGCTTCACTTTCATTACTATGGTTGGCGGCAATCCCCAGCATGATGTCTATGGCTTCAGATACTGGAAGAATCCGGGAGCCTTTGCCGAATATGCGAGTGTCGGCGATCTCGGCAAGTTCGAAGGCTTTTTGACTGCACTATGGTCTGCTGCTTTCACTTGCGTTGGCCCTGAATTTGTTGGTATGATGGCTGCCGAGGCAAAGCACCCACGGAAGTATGTTCGCACCGCTTTCCAGGTCGTCTTCTGGCGCATCATCATCGCGTTCCTTGGTGGTGCTCTTGCTGTCGGCATTCTTGTCCCCTACAACGACCCTGTTCTAAACGCTGTCTACCAAGACGGTACCGGCCACTCCGGCAGTGCTGCTGCCTCCCCCTACATCATCTCTATGAAGAACTTAGGGATCGGTGTTCTTCCTCACATAATTACAGCACTCATCGCCACAACCATCTTCTCTGCTGGCAATACTAGCGTTTATTGTGCTACCCGAAGCTTGTACGGCTTGGCAATTGAAGGTCGCGCGCCCCGCTTCCTAAGATACGTTACCAAGAAGGGAATTCCTGTATACTGTCTTTGCGTTGTTATGCTTTTCCCCTTCTTGGCGTTCCTCCAGATGTCCAGCAGGTCAGCAGAGGTCTTGAACTGGCTTATCAACATCGCGACCGGCGGAACCATGATCAACTACATCGTCATCTGTGCTACCTACATCCGGTTTCACAGCGCCTGCAAGGCTCAAGGTTTCGATCGCTCAAAGCTGCCTTATGTCGGTCGCTTTCAGCCATGGTGTGGCTGGATAGGCCTGGTTTGGGAGATCTTGATTGTGGGATGTTATGGATACAAGAGCTTCAATCCCTTTGATTTCAGTGGGTTCATCACAGCTTATACTATGCCAGTTGTTGTGCCCCTGCTGTACTTCGGCTGGAAGCTGGCGAAGCGCACCAAGATTGTCAAGCCTGAAGATGTGGACTTGGTCTGGGAGGCACCCATGATTACAGCTTACGAAGAGGCTTCTGATCCTCCTGTTGGATTTCTTCGAGATGTTTGGAATAGCTTTACCAAGCGTTGGAGTAAGGCTAAGAGCGAACCTATAGCTTGAGAAGGAGGATGATATAGAGGCACACGCAACTTAGACTGTAGACGAACAAAGACGTCATCAAAATTTGGGAAAGAAAATATGTTTGAGCTCTCTTGAATTGCCTTTGGATCTTTTACGATGGCCAAGCATCACGTGCTTTGTTCATCAAAATGGCTGGCCCATGACAGCAGTGGCTTATAATTGAGCAAAGTAATGGTCATTTTGCGTTGAAACCCGTCGAGTCGGACTAATTCTGTGACAGCTGCGTGATGATTGACAAGTCACATGAATGAAGCATGTCATATCTACGCAGGACGCCGACCAAACCCCTCACCTTGACTTTTGAGAGGCATCATCTTCCAGCTCACAGATCCAAGAGCGTACAACTTTCCAACTTCTTCATATCAATGAAGAGTATTGAATGATTATGAGAATCAACAATCAAAACATGTCTCAGCCATCTTCATCATGCCCCAGCCCATTTCTGGCGATGCCGCTCGAGGTTCGTCAGCGCATCTACCAATACTGCATTCCCAAAAATGTCAATTTTATCATTTCGGGCGAAATGTGCTACCAGTCGACTAGTCAAGGGGACTTTACTCTTGGGCATAGTCACCTCTCCGACTGGTCGTCGATAGATTGGACCGAGCCGGCCGAATTGATAGAACTTTCCATGGACGAAGAGTTTATTATCGCTATCGGTAGTCGAAGCGCCTTGCCCCAACTCCTCATGCTCTGTCGCAAAATCAGGGATGAGGTTAAAACGCTTTTGTACGGCGGAAACGTCTTTCAAATCAGCATCTCTCCTGGTGGTGCGATAGACTTCTCGACATCGATCGGGCTTGAGTCAACGGAGTACGTGCGAAAGATGGTTCTTGTCTTGCGGCCCCAAGGAGCTTTGAATAGTAATCGAGCCCCCATGGATTCAAAAATATGGAACGGCCTACTCGAAAAGCTCTCCATGCTCGGTATCATAATTGACCAACCCAAGCCTTCGACCCCTGGCTCCTTTGAGGAGAAAGGACTAGGCAACACTTTGAAAGAACGTACAACATGGGCGACTTCAGTTTTGGAGTACTTGAACCGGGCGGTGCCTAGTACGACGAAGATTATGGTGGATGTGGATGAGGTGGAATCTGCGACTCGTATGGTTGAAAAGGCAATGCCAAGTCGTTGCACGTTTCAGAACCTCTTAGCCGGTGATTACGTTTTCGAAAGGGGACGCTATTCTGAAGAGTCAGGCTATTGGGATGATTATGATGATGGTCCTACCAGCTGTCGAGACATCATCGCCGACTGCGACTACGACTATTACTACTCTGATTGACCGTTGTAATCTGCAAGGAGTAGTTGCCTAGTGAGCAGATTGAATTGAGGCATTGTGAAAGTACTTTTGGCAATTAGCCGCCCCCGACTGGTATGTGTTTGGGTAACATATCTTATTTGCCTTCAGTTTCCACAAATCTGTGTCAAGAAGGAAATCAAGACTATCCAGTCGCTTGGATAAACGCGAGAGTTTATAAAATTCTTCCCGCGTATAAATCCGAATGCAACGCAATCCTACATCCGATATCTGTTGAACTAGAAAGAAACGGGCAACGGAACAAGCCAAGAGGGCATGTCAAACCCAAAAGAAATGACATTGTATCATGATACATCCATGACCTATTAGATTTGCCCAAACCTCTCACTATCTTCCCAAATTCCAGAACGCCTGCCAATTTCGGCGACGGATTTTGGCAGGCTATGCACCCCAGACTGTCAGACAGGAAGTTCGCCGGGATTAACTAAACTCCTCCAATGGGGCGGCGCTTGTCTCGTAATACTCGGCTGAATGATCTGAATGGGATGGTTATAGTAGTATCTACTATTATTAAGGGGGGTTTCACATCCTTGCCGTTGTCTCTGATTGGCGCGCATTTGTTTCCGCTATTTATGCTTAATATTCCTAGAAGGGCTTCCGGATAGATATGGTCCGGAGAAAGACTCTTTTGGACTGAGAAACATGTCATGAGAACTACCATGTAAAAGTTAAAACTCCTGAATTCTTGGCGGATAGAATGAATATAAAATGAAGCGTCGAACATCGATAATAACTGTTTGGCTATAACCACCAACCTCGACAAGCGTTTTACCTCTGGTTACTTTCTGTCCTGATTCTTGAGTCCAAATGCGCTTTGAACTACCATTCTCGGCCGTTCTGGCCTTTGTGTCAGCCGCCAATGGCCTTGACATATCCAAGAAGAAGGATAGTGACCCGTCTGTCTGGTCTCAAGAGACTCATCTCAAGGCAACTCGCGACACTCAGCTTTGGAACCGACCTGAGAAGCGCCAATCCGGCTGGAACCCGCCCTCCAACTTGGTGACGCCACTGAAGCAAGTGTGGGATCATCAAGTGAGCACGTATTCCAACGGCCTTTATGGATTCCGCAACTACGGTTGGGACCAGATTAGAGCTACTTCAGGGTGCTTATCTTCCCGTTCGTCCATAATTGTTCATGCCAGTTGTTGACTGATATTCCAGATCCATCAATGTTTGTGTCCGATGGGAGTCCAGCACACCGGTCACTGAAGCCCAGCGCAACCAAATTGCTACTGTTTATAACCAGCAATATCAGAAATGGTTCCAGTGGGTCTACGGTTATGACGGCTTCCCGTACTCCAACATCAAGATCAATGTCGTAGGCTGGGCCGTTCGCGATCGATCCTTGCTCCAGGGATCCACGTCGGGTATTGACGTCTATACCGACCGAGATGGTGAGGGTGCCCCTCAATGTGCCCCGGCTTGCGGCCGCTTCTTCCACCAGAACGGGGATTACAGCCAGTGCCCCGGTGGTGCTGCTCGCCACTATGATCAGTCGCTCTGGCTAACTGATGGATTCGGTGGTGGTGCTGGTGGTGATTGGGGTCAGAGAATGGGCCGAGAGTACTTCATGGGCAGTATCACTCAATCGAACATGCAAATCCTGCTTCATGAGATGGGACACACCTTTGGCTTGGACGATTTCTACGGTTTGTCTTGTTGTATCCTACTGCCACGTGTAAATGACTGACTTTGATCTAGACTGGACCCCCTCTGGCGTTACCAACTTCATCATGCTGGCTGGCAGCTCCAGCAGTATCACTGACTTCGATGGCTGGATGTTCCGCAACTGGTGGTATGAGCTCAAGAGGAACCGTGGCTGGTAAATGAAATGGCTGCTCATGGATCAGGCGTAAGGGGACGAAGTCTTTGTGTGGGTAACAGCTTTCTGGTGGAGCGAAGAGCGTTTGGGAAGAAATTCAAAAACTTGTTGAGAAAATCCAACGGGGTTGCATCCTTGAACTCCGAAGCGATTGTGATTTTAAGCAGCTAGCATCTCCTTGTCAACCCCAAAGAGTCCAAGCCCGTTTTCATACGCTGCCTCTGTATCATCAGCTCCACTTGCTTTGTCCGCTTCCAAGATTCTATCCCGACTCTTAATTAGCTCGAGAGCTACTTCACGCCATTCCACCTCTGATTTCCTTGGCTTCAGCTCAGGAATCAGCTCAACATCAAGCTTGGTTGACATAATCCGACCATCTCGCTTCTTGAACTGGCCATTAACAATGACCGTTTCAATGTCGGCAGGAGACGAATGAAGTATAATAGCTCCGATCGGGTCTTCTTGGGCTGCACAAATCATTGCAGGACTCAGTGTATCCCACACAAGAATATCGGCGATTTTTCCTTCCTCCAGCGAACCCAGTCGATCGCTCATATGAATAGCCTTGGCACCCCTAATTGTTCCCAATTGGAATGCTTCTTGAACAGATACGCCGACCTTGGTTGGAAACTTGCCACTTTCGTGAATGTTCCCGTTGCGACGTGCACGTTCTGCCTGGAGTCCAACTCGCATCTGGGCGACGATGCTGCCCGTGTTGTTGCTATGACAATCAATACCTAGCGAACTAATTGACTTGGCATTGTCTTGGAAACAGACAGGCCAACCATGACCCATCTGAAGCTCGGTGTCAGGGGTTGAAGAGATAGATGCTCCAGCCTCTCGAAGTTTCTGGGCATCTGAGTCATTCAATGGAGTCGCATGGGACAAGAGGATATCCTTGTCAAGAAGACCGTAACTCTCCAGCAGGTCTACGGTTCCGGTACCTATATCTTGCACTGTCAGCCAGATGGCATGATATTAAATAAGAAGATATTATGCGCTCACTGACCAGACAGACTACCCACATAGTGCGTTGTGATTGTCTTAACACCCAATTTACGAACTTTATCGTAGATGTCAACGACTACCTCTTTGGGAAGAAAGAACAAGTCAAATGCAAATCCCATGGTAACTAGACCATCGCCAAAGGGGCTTGCTTTGCAGAGGGTATTTAGTTGCTCAAAGAGCCAGTCAGGGAGTATAGACTCTTCGAGTGCGAAAGGCTTCCAAGTCTTGACCCTTGCGGTTGGGCAATAACAGAAAATAGACCGGATTCCAGATGAGATAGTCCCTGCTAGAGCCGCGTTGTCTGTTCACGCATTAGTTCGACTGAGGGGCTGTAGCTTAAACAGACTCTTGTTATTGCTTACTGTGCTCTGGTGAATACGCAATATGGGCGTGGTCCACAAGTGTAGTTGTTCCAGCCTCCAAGGCCTCGAGGCATCCACCAAGCTGGCCCCAAAAGACATCTTCTGGCTTGTAACTGTGGGATGCCATATTGCCTGAAACTATTAGGCGATGGCACACACTCTCCGTCTCATCGGGCTTGACTTACCTGGGGCCATGTATTCAAGCAGGCTGTGGTCCGCATGCCTGCCCTTCAGCTGGGTCTGCCAGACATGGTGGTGCGTGTCGATGAAGCCTGGTGAGATAATCTTCGATGTGCAGTCAATTATCTCGGTTGACTCGGATGGTGGATCAATATGAGCAGCGATACGAGCAATCTTGTTTCCCTCGATCAGCAGCGAATGATGCTTGAGGGAAACAATAGTGTCGTCTCCTGAACCTTGAGGTACCAGAACAGTGGCGTTCTTCAACAGAATGAAATGAGGCGCCACCATTGTGATAAACGATAGAGTGATTCTCAAAACGTTGCAAGAAGTGTCGTGGGGGAGTATTGGCTTATGTAGGTCTCGGGGAAGATGTCGTCACAAGCACTTGATATACTCCACCAACCTGAAAATCAACAAGCTGAGCATCCCTGCCAAGTCCTGAAGAAGAGGGGTCGTTGTTGTAAAAGTGGAACTCTTGGTCAAGCTGCAGCTAATAGTAAATCGCCGCGCTTCGGCCTTTCTCCCCATCCCTGGCAGATCAACAGAGATCAAGCGGATAATACTTTTTCATGTTCTTAAGCGAGCACCGCAACGCAGGCGAGCATCTGTTTAGGCATAAAAAGCAATACTACCACAGTATCACGTCAGCCACCTTGACCAGCCAACTTTCAACCTGTCACTCCAGTATAAGCTTAAAGAAGATCTTTCGGTTGACTGCGCTACAGTCTATCTTAGCGTACCTCGTATAAAGCCTGGAAAAGTCCGAGGGCCCGAGAACAAGTAACAGTACATACCAACTTCTTGCGGCATGGTGCACCTGGCATTGTAAGCAATTGAGACCTCCACGATGAAGGGTTTTCGTTTCTATCATTTATTGACATGTAAAGACTTTATTTCCAGGCCTACATATAGATTATACGACACCAGCGACATGATCCCTGCTCAGATGGCAACTACTGGAGATAAGCATGACGCTTGCGCTCTGATATGCTTAAGTCGACTCAGGGAGAGTCTGGGCGTTGATTGTCACGCAATGCTTTCAGAAGAGGTGTTAGTTACCGAGAGGCATTCTTCTTTCATATGATTTCGAGTGTCTTCTAACAGGGAATATCTCAGATTCAGAACCACACTTCCAGACCAACGTACATTAAACTCTCGTCTGTGATTGACCTGCCCATCCAGAAGCCCTCAATTTCCAATTAATCAGCTTCATCGTCGAACTCTATTTAGATCTAACTCGTAACCCAAACATCTTTATTTCGTCATCCAAGCTACCTTGAGTGACGAGTCATGTTGTAGACCAAGAATATCCCCGTATAATTCCGGACGTCTAGCTTGCCTATACCGAAATCCTCCTGCCTGTTGAATCTTGCCCTTGGTGCAAATAGCGACAGCCATATCTTCTCCAAGAATGGAGCACTCGCTCAGGATATCTCCAAATGGATCTAGAATCATCGAGCACCCATTCTTCAACTGATCGTCGTCCATGCCGATAGGATTGGAGAAAACAACATAAACAGCATTGTCGTAGGCCCTTGCTGGTAACCATTTCATAAGCCATTCTCTACCTTTGAGACCGCAAAACTCGGCTCGCAAAGTGGTAGGGTCATGATTTCGGTTATGCCAGAGGGCAGGGTCCACGAAGCCAGCTCCTGGACGGGTTGATGGGGTACACATCGTTACGTGTGGCATAAAGATAATCTCGACACCGAGAAGAGCTGTAGCCCGCACGTTTTCGACAATGTTATTGTCATAGCATATGAGAATGCCGCATTTCCAGCCCAGAAGGTCGAAGACAACGTATTCGTTGCCGGGGCTTAGATGCTCGCTGATAAAAGGATGTAGTTTTCGAAACTTGGCCACGAATCCACGAATGCTGTCGACACAAACATAGGTGTTGTAGATGCGGCCATCTTCATCCTTCTCGAAAAGTCCAGCTAAGATAGCGATGTTTAGATCATGGGACATTTGAATCAAGGAAGAGGTGCTTGGCCCCGATGGAACCTCCTCAGCTAGGTCGAGCAGCACTTCTTTCGAGAGTCGGCTGGCAAAGGTATACCCGGTGATTGAACATTCGTGAAACGCGACGACGTTGCAGCCTTTTTGGGCTGCTTCATTTGCCATTCGTCGTATGATGTTGATGTTTTCGGTCTTGTTTCCGGACCAGTTCTCGAACTGGACTGAAGCAATTTTCAAATCAGACATGGTGGGGTTTCACAATGAGACTCAAGGTTGGTAAATGTTTTGGGGGAGTTGATGACTATTCAGAAGGGCGAAGAGTCAATTTATCGAGTAGCGAGTTTACTAGCGGGTGGGTCCGCCTAGGTAGGTAACATGTAACGTTGATGATTGATACGTTACCTCTTCAAGTAAATCTTGGCCCCTCAGGCATTTCCTAGTAGTTTTCAGCTAGTTGTGGAAAGGATCGCTACACACAGATTTTGAACCTGCAAAGATGGCCCGAGCCTGTGGCGCTCCATCTGTGCTTCGAACTGAATATGTATGTCATAAGCCACAGGTGGAGCGACCGGTTTCGAGCTGAACCTAAATTACCAAGCCATATTACACACCAAATTACTTGCGACGTCGGTATGAGTCATTCGGCCACAAACATCGATATCAGGATGGTAGTATGGTAACTATATTCATTCAATGGCCAATTGTCTTTGTCTCGTTTGGTACTATTGTATCAAATTGCCAGAGGATAGCAAACCCTGTAGTCGATGACACAGCATCGTTGCATCAGAGAGGATATCTTGGATACGTTGTCTAACTACTGTCCTGCCGTTTGATAAGGCCTGGGTCTCATCTTCTCGCGCAAGATAGTTGATCAGTAAAGAGTCATCGGTTGGATTCAATACATCAGAAGATATCTTTTGAGTAATATCTTCGATATGTGCAAGCCAAATCGAGAGCCGTTTCAAAACACTGCCGCGTATTGAGTTCGTAGCAGCGTTTTCGGACTTATTTAACATTGGGCGAGTATGTCCGTGTTCGAGAATCTCAACAGTAAGGCCACAAAGCCCTAGATAGATGTCTTCAACGAGCAATGGATTGGACAGGAATTGGTCGGGGTGTTTAATCATTGAGAATAATTCAATATCGCGACCCGCACTTTCGTATTGCTGGCGACGAAGAAAAACATCCATGTCATAACAATTTCGTACGCAGAAAGGTGATGGCAGAGAGGTCTGCAATTCGCTATAGAGTAGTCGAGGACGCTGTAGGCAGTCTAGAGATATCCGTGTCTCGACCTTCAATAGATTACAAACAAGTCTGTATTGAGCGCATTAGTTTTGGGAGAATGAAAGAACTATAGATCAGAAACAAGACTGACAAACCTTTTCCACTCATCTGTGATCATGCAAATCCACGGGCCATAACTACCAGGAAACTCGGTCTGGAGGACTTGCTGTGCATGCGATTGGTTGAGGAAGCCAGTAGCTCGTAACGTCTCAATAAATAGACCGCAGAGGGAGTTAGCCTTTGCTACTATTTCCTCTTGCTTGATACACTATTAGCGCCAGATTTTTCGATGCCAATTTCAAATATCGAAAGTCAGAACGTACACCTAAGACTGAGGCAAAGACTATGTTCATTAAAATTGACTGATAGGTTTCCAAGCGCCTCAGTGTATCTGGGATTCTTTTACTCTCTAAAATATTTCCCTATGTATTTGTAAGTCCTTCCTACTAAAAGTCTTTCCCAATAATACAATGCTTACCAGTAGCTGTATGTAATTCTCGACTAGCTTGCAATGAACATCTATGTACAGGCGGTTACGGCCATATCTCTTCGAAAGATAAGAGCCAATAATTATGATCGATGCTGCATGGTCAAAAGGCTTTTCGCTGAGCTCATAAGTGGGAGCAGTAATTATATGCCATCGATGGTGAAAATGATCGACGTAGGACTGGAAATTGTCTTCGAGCCATTGCCTTTGCGAATTGGAGGCATCCTTGACTTGTAAGGGAGCCGACCTGGGCGGTGATGCAGATAACTGATGAAGGATTGTCGAGAGATAATCCGGACCGTTAGATGAGCTGGGCTCGGTCGCTGTTGCAGCACTCGGGACAGAAGGCGGCAACGCATTTTTGTAGCTCTTAGATCTTGCTTTCGCCATAGATGATTTGCTCATGGCCTGTCTTATGGTCGCAAGTCTGGTATTGGGGATAGGCTGTCTGACAGTGGCGTGGGATGGGTTATTGTCACTCTGAGGGATTATGTCGTGGTTTTCAGGGAGAGCATCCTTTCGCGTCCTCGATCGGCGCATCGAATACGTGCAAATTATAGATTTGTTCTTGCAAAAAGAACAATGGGAAACTCCATTTCCATCACATTTGGTCTTATTCGCACGGCAAGCATCGCAAGCACGTCTAGGTGAAGAGTCGTCTTGGTGGATTGTCAAGTGGCGCTGTAGGACGTCCCTAGGTAGCTAGTTTAGAGGTGGATGTGGATCTGAGAGAATGCGATCTGCTCTTACTTGCGCAAGTACGATTGCCCGCAGATGTGGCATTTGTGTGCTTGTGAGCTATGTGTTGCTTGATGTCGTTTGAGGTGTTCCTTGCGCATGTAACTCTTGCCGCATTCACAAACAAAGCGACCTGTAGGGGCTTGCAAAGACTTGGTCTCTAAGTCTTGCTGGGGGTCTCCTAGGATCTGGTCAGCCATGGGCAAGGATTATGCTAAGCTACGTCTACTCCGCCAATTATGTAGCCTTGTAGTAGGTAGATTGGATCGCGTACCTGTTTGATCACTTGCCATATCTTGTGACATGACGCAAAGCTCAATGGGCAACGAAATGGTGGGAATGGTTTTACGGAGATAAGAGAATTGTCTCTTGTTGACCGAATAGTTAGTGATAAAGTGGAGTAAAAATTGGTTCGGCGTTTTGTGGGAGAGCTGCTTAATAAGTTTTTGGGGCGGTTGGGACCTCTGTGGGCTGATGATTCAGAGAGACTTGTCCTCAAAAAGTTAGACTTGTCTCGCCCAAGCTTCGATATCACTTGAATCTGATACAACTGGCTCCTCATTGACTGGGGAAAATTTGGACCGTTTAATGCTAGAATGGTTGGAAGTCAAGTATTTAACCCTTCTGTATTCCAGATAGTTTTACCTAGATCATCCAACAGGCAAGAATTCATCTTCTTTCTCCCACTTTCTCAATTCTATCAGATCAGACAGACATAGTAGCCATAATGAAGGCCCTTGTTCTTACTCCCAAAGACAAAACTGTCGCCGTACAGGACATTCCTATTCCTGCCCCGGGCCCTTCGGAAATATTGGTCCGTGTTGGTGCTGTTGCCTTGAATCGAGTTGACTGGCTATACACTGCCAACCCAGTCGCTGCGCAAGACTACCGTGTGGTAGGAAGTGACTTTGCAGGAGAGGTAGTAAAGGTTGGTTCAAGCTTTGATAAAGTGGATGATCCTCGAGTTAGAGTTGGCACGCTTGTTGCGAGTTTCGCGCAGGGTGGTAAGTAGTCATTGCCCAGCAAATATCAATATCAATCTAATTACTGACACATGCTATTAATCTTCAGCTTGCTCCGTCAACGAGCGACCGGGCGCATTTGCCCAATATGTCTGTGTTGAGTGGGATCTGGCATGGCTTGTCCCCGATACCATGTCCCTTGAAGAAGCTGCAGGGATCAGTATGTGTGGTCTCACAGCAGCCCAGGGGATTTTCACGCGCCTTCAACTCCCTTGTCCGTTTTCTGAGACTGAAGGTTTCAGTCGCCTTGGTCTGAACTCTGAAGATCATGTCAACATTCTCATTTACGGAGCGACTGCGTCTCTGGGTCTTTTCGCTGCTCAGTTGGTCCGACTGAGCGAGAGGTTTTCGGGCACTCGAGTTAATCTCATCGGAGTAGCAAGTGCCTCGAAACACGACTTGCTTCGAGCAAAACCATACGCCCTCGATGTTCTGATCGACTACCATGATGCTGATTGGACTGAGCAAGTCAAGAAATTGACTGAGAATACCGGGGGTGTTCACTACGCAGTTGATGCTGTATCTGTTTCGCCAACTGTCGAACAAGTCGAATCAGTTTTGGCTCCCGAGGGTCGCTTCGCAGTATATCGAAGCCCAGCTCTAGGAAACTTTGACATGAACAAGTTGCGCGTCAAACCCTTAATTGGCGCTGTATGGGAGGGTCTGGGCGTTGAAATCGGCTACCAAGGTAGGAAACACTTCAAAATGATGGAAAAGCGTTGATGGCATTACTAATTGCTCAATATAGGCGCGAGTATTCCAGCAAATCCTCAAGCACGCAAGTTTGCTGCGGAGTTCTTCAATTTCCTTGGTTCAGAAGCGTTGCAGGGGAAAGTCAAGTTGGAAAGTAACCCTGTTCGTCAAATGCAGGGTGGTCTTGACAAGATCGCTGAGGAGGGCCTGCCACTTGTATCACCAAACAAGGTTCCTGGAGTTCGTGCAGTTAGTGCCGAGAAGGTTGTTTACACAATTGTGTAATGCTATTTTTGTATCTCAATAACCAAATTGATTGATGCTTTTCTGTAATCACGTTTCGTTACATCAGTAGCCTGACTTTACTTACTGGCTTAAGTCCGGTACATCCGCTATTCAGACACCAACTCAACAAGGTTAGAAATGCCGAGAAAACACGCTTCATGTGGGGTCAAGGAGTGACACTAACTAGTTTGCTGTCAACTGCCGATGGTGGGACTCAAAAACCTGTTACAAATTGCTATCAATCGAATCGGCAAAATGTGGGCGAGCTAAGGAATATTTATATGTGAAAATCTCGATGGCACCAGCATTTTTGTAACAAACAGTGTTCGATATACCGATCAGTTTGATAACCCTTCCTCGATTTCACAAGCATGGCTCGCATCTTTATCACTGGCTCTGCCGATGGCTTCGGCATCGTGGCTGCTCGTCAACTCGTCGAACGCAACCATGAAGTTTATCTCCACGCACGTAATGCCCAGCGCGCAGCTGATGCCAAGGCACAATGCCCTGGTGCAGCTGGGGTTTTTATCGCTGACTTGGCACTTGTGTCAGAGACAAAGAGACTCGCCAACGAAGTCAACGCCGTCGGGACCTTTGATGCCATTATTCACAATGCTGGCATGCTGTACGGACCTTTCCGGAAGACTCCCGATACTAGAATCCCGGCCATGGTGGCTGTCAACGTCCTTGCGCCGTACATCCTCACTTGTCTTTTGACCCCTCCCAAGCGACTTATCTACATTGCATCTCAGTTGCACAAGGAAGCCGATACCCATGTTAAAGATTTCTTCTGGCTCGAGCGTGGGGAAGCCCAATTCCAGGACTTTCCCGCTTACTGCGACTCCAAGCTACATGTCATGTTGCTTGCCAATGCGGTAGCCAGGCGTTTCAAAAATACATCAGTTCTCTCTGTACACCCAGGCTGGGTTGCTACTAAGATTGGCGGTGGGGATGCTCCTGATAAGCTTGAAGATGGAGTGGAGACGTATGTTATGTTGGCTGAAGGAGATTATGATCAAAGCTTGACTGGGAAGTATTTTGAGCCGAAGAGGAAATTAGGTGTGCCTCTTTCTGAGTGTGATGAGGTTGACCTGCAGGAATGGGTTGTTGATGCTTGTGAAAAGATCGCTGGATTGAAGCTCCCTTAATAGTTAGACTCGGAGGCAAGCCGTGATACATAATAAATTCAATGCAATAGAATTATTTTTAACCTCTCATGTAACCAGACTTCATCCACCACTCATAAATCAAAATGTGTGTCTCTCTCACAACAACTGCGGATAATACAGTCAGCCTTAGTGAAGTGAAATCTCGGTTTCGCATTTGCTTTTACCACAATATGGCCACGGACAATCTCCCTCAACGATTGGATAATGGTCACCAATACCGTTCATAGCCCCTCAATACTGTTTCGCAAGCTCATGGACGATTTCAAAAGATGCTCGGTTGGCCATGCCGAATATAGAGTAGGTTGAACTTGAATCAATAGACCTCTTTGTTCAGCCGCTAAAACTTGACTCGGCCGCTGATTCGTCATCGGCATTTTGTGGGAGAGATGGAAATATACACATTGGTAAGCTTGTCACAGATATAAGAGACTGGCTGAGAGCATTTGTTATTCGAGATTCTTCAACAAGACAACTTCTCTTTCTCGTCCTCCTCCAATCTACTTCTTCCCATATTCACAATTTCATTCCTAACACCATGGCTACTCAGTATGCAAAGGACCAAACTCCGGGCTTCGTCAATGCCATTAAGAACGTAGCCCTTGTTGGTGTGAGTATACCTCGAGCGATTTATAGAGCTCAACCATACTAACACATTTAGGCCACAGGACAAATTGGCAAAGTCTTCTATTCAAGGTTTGTTCTACAACTTCTAAATGCAAAGAGGCCGGCTTCAACAATAACAAAGAACACAGTTTTTTTCCATCTCGGCGGCATTATAGGCAAAGTCTTCACAGAGCATCTTCTCAAGTCTGGGAAGCAGACTGTAACTGCCCTCACTCGCAAGGGTAGCAAGACTACCGTGCCGGACGGTGTCAAGCTTGCACATGTCGACTACAACGATGAGACTTCCTTGGTTCAGGCCTTGAAGGGCCAAGATTTCTTGGTCATCACCCTGGCTCTCAGTGCACCTCCAGATACCCATAGCAAGCTGGTCAGGGCGGCCGGTAAGGCGGGTGTGTCTTACATCGTACCCAATGCATACGGCGTCGATTTCTACGGTCACCCTAAACTTCAGGAGGATATCGAAGCACTCAAGTACATTAACGCAAGTGTCAAGGAGATCGAGGAGGTTGGTTCCAACTGGCTCGCTATCACACCGAGCTTTTGGTACGAGTATAGCTTGGGCGTCGGACCTTTCACGTACGGTTTCGATTTTCCCAACAAGAAAGTCACATTCTACGATGATGGTAAGACCCGAGTGAACACGACCACCTGGCCGCAAACTGGACGAGCATTGGCAGCGTTGGTCAACCTGAAGAAACTCCCAGAGGATGAGAACGACAAGTCCACCACCCTGGCACAGTTCTCCAACAAGCCGGTCTACATCAAAAGCTTCACTCTCAACCAGCGAGAGCTACTTGATGGAGTTAACAAGCTGTTGGGTCAGACTGATAAGGGCTGGACTATTTCTTATCAGCCTGCCGCTGAGCGTTTCCAGGAAGGATTGGAAGAACTCTCCAACGGAGTGGGAACGGGCTTTTTGAAGGCTCTATATTCTCGTGCTTTCTATCCCACCGGCGATGGCGTTTTTGAGACTCACAATGATCTTTTGGGATTACCTGAGGAGGATTTGGATGAGGCTACGCTGGCATCGCATAACTGGGCTATTACGCAGGCGGGGAAGAGGGGGGAATAAGCGGGCTTTTCGCCAAGCACGAAATTCGAAAGATCTTGTTCAGAGCGGACTCGATTTTGATGGTTTCTCACAAAGTTGTCCACACTGCGCTAGGAAACGGTTGAAAAGACGAGGCTCAAGCATTAAATGGGCTGATTTTCTCGCTCATCCCCTCTCTAGGCTAGTTAGTGTAACCAAGGATCTTCATTTAAATCATTCCATCCTTCACTATATCATTAAGTTCTCCGAAGCAAATGATCACTTGCGGGATTCAGCATAAGCAGAAATTGATTTACACGTTATTGAGCATCATTTATGTCCTGATGAACAACACAAGTTTGATTCAGGCTAGTATTATCATACAGCGCATTTTTAAAGCCCTTTTTCAGTTTCTACTAATGTTAGGCCCAAAATAAGTTGTTATTTAACTGGCACTCTTTGTTTTATTAAAGTATTTTAAGTTAAAAGCCACTAGTCACTACCGGCTCCAGGGTATATACATCGGTTATTCCACCATATCATCTTCTTCGCGATACTTTTAGCAATACCAGGCCCTTAAATTGTTCCAGATGACCAGTTTCTAGTGCAATTAACTTGATGGTTTTATGGGATTTGTATTGTCTGAGCAGAATAAGTCTTCTTCTTCTTCAAGAAATGCATAACTTGTCCCAGGGCACGTGATTCGATCACGTGTTGTCTCCCAAAGCGTGTTTAGCTTACAACCCCAAGCCGATAAAAGTTAAGCCTGGAATTGATTTGGCGATGGCTTCAAGATGTCCATTTCACGATAATTACCCGTGGCTGAACTTCAATAAGCATCTGAATCTTGCAATACGCGGAGTAAACAGATGATCAATTACAAATCACACATGCCTGGCTACAAAGGCCAAGAGCGACTGTGACCCATCTCAGACTCTAGATCACTGAGCAAGGTTTGCGTCTCCGTTTGGCTTGGACAATCTAGACCATATTGAAGCCTTGGCACTCGGCTACAAATCTGACCGAGACGTCACAGGGGAACTTCCAAGGGTGCTAAGATAACTAGTTACCGCGAGGCACAAGGCACACGAAACGTCAGGCCGTGGCTGATTTGGGTGATTTTAGGCTTCTCCATTTCTTTCTAAGCCCTATAACAATATGTGTAGCTCCTTTGAATAGGAAAGATAAGGTGAAGATCGTTGAGACGACATTTAGCTCCCGTTGCTCGCATGGGAGGTCTAGAGGAATTATTCCGTTTTATACATGCCATATTAGATCCCACATTCCCGTTGACATAATTGTATGACCCATTCTTTCCCGATTCAGTCACACAGCAATACAGGCGAGTAAATGCGCACCAGCATCCTATCAGTCCGCGTTAGAAACTCGCTAGAAACTCTAGAATCTTCAATTCAAGTTTCATATTTCTTGTCTACTTGATTCATAGATCTCTGGATGCTTGAAGTCTCAGATACTCTTCAACTGCCCAATTCTAAGACCTCCTGTTACTTCGTCAACTTCGCTTACGTGGAATTCACGACATTCCAGAGCCGAAGTTAGAACCGCCATTCGAAGGGGGGTGGCGTTGCGTTGGCTGCAGCCGAGTTGTCTCACTGCTGCATCATCGACACGGCATGGACGAGCTCATTATACAGATCAACGCCACCCATGTTTTCTCTTTTCTCTCGACTTTTTGGGGAGCTTTTATTGGTGACTTTTTATTGGTGGTCTAGGCCACTGGCAGGGGTGATGCCTATTTCCCCCCGCGAGACTTACGTACATAGTCTAGGGGCGGCAACCTAGCCTTGGGGACCTGTCTCACTTTTTATTGGGCTGTTTACGGGGAAATCCAGGGGCTTAATCAACGTTTAGAGGCGCAATCGGTCGAATTAGAATGATCATCCGATCCTAGGAGAGTGATACGAGCCGCATATCGAGCTAGGCACCTTGAACTGAGCTAACCACAACCCGGAGATAAGACGCAGATCGGCCCGTCACGGTAAAGAACTGTCTCGAATGCAGCCAGCCCAACGACGTGGGCGCGCTATATGCAAGCCACCAATGCCAAGGATGTTACTGATGCAGAATAAGAAGGATTGCTGGTCATCCTGGTGCTCTCGTGCTTCGTGTCTCGCGCACTCCAAACCAGATTTCCACTCTTTTCGAATGTGACTGCGTTGTAGGATAGCAGCACAATCGCTGTGATTCCACTCATCTGCAGAATGCTGCCTCGTTGGGCTTGTTACGCGCTCACTCTCTGTGTGACATCTTTAGCATATCTCGCTGAAGCCAATTCTCACACTCACAACTTCAATGCTCTTGCGGATGCACCAGTCTGCGCTGTTAGTACTCGGGATCACGCCAATATTGCTCCTTGCTCTAACAGTCATATAGGCAACATGCTTGACACAAACACAAAATGACACGACAGATTTTCAAGGCAGTCGAAGCGCATTGTGCCACAACAAGAAGTTCTACCAAAGGGTTCACTCCTGTGTGACGCACGACTGCAACGTCACTGAAATTTCAGGTAAGTTTCCTAGATTAGATGATTACAGAGTGTAAGCTTTGTTGTTCTAACAACAATGTCTAAGCAAATTCTCAGATTTCTTGAACGTTACACAGATTGCATGTGGAATCCCAGCTACTGACCGTCGGCGTGAGATCAACATCACTTGTCTGGTCATGGGTACATTGGCCGTGGTCTTCTTTGGCATGAGGGCCGTCTCGAAAATCATCGGATTTGTCCCATATGGACATGATGATAGTCTGATTTTGGTAGCGTTTGTATGCCACATGGTCTTCTTTACACTAGCCGCTTACTGACACGAAATAGCCAGTTGTCGTGGCGTTCAACGTTTTCTGTCAGATCAGTAAGTCTAGTGTCCTTGATAGATTACCCATATTTGGCCGTAACTGACGAGGTTTCTCTCGATATAGTGCCTTCGAAAGGCTTAGGGCTCGACATCTGGGCCGTGAGTGACGAGGATGTTACTTCGTTTCTCATCGTGAGTACTTCTTGCACATTCATTCTGCCTCATCCCTCACATGTCTAGTTTCTACTCTCATGCGAATTCGCGTACGCCATATCCCTCGCCTTAATCAAGCTGTCGATTCTCGGCTTTTTCCTTCGGATTTTTCCTGACAATAGGTTCCGAAAAATGGTGTGGTGGACCACGGGTTTTATCTTGATCACATGTGTGGTCTACCTAACCCTCTTTCTTATCCAAAGAAAACCCCTCTCACTATTTTGGGACGGTTGGAAGGATAAGAAACCCCGCGGCGTGATGTTGGATGCCAATGCCATGGGCATATCCCACGGCGCTATAAATGTCGCTCTAGACATTTGGATGCTGATTCTTCCTATAACCCAGCTGTATAAAATCGGCCTCAAGTTTAAGAAGAAGCTTGGTGTTATCGCCATGTTGAGTGTCGGTTTGTTGTGAGTCAAGCAATCTCCATCGTACATTATGATGAACTAATTGAAGCGACATCTAGTCTCACCATCGTCAGCACAGTCCGTATTCCAAGCCTGATGGTCTTTTCAACGTCATGGAACGTGACTGGTATGAGATATTCTTCCCCGCCACACGAAGACGGACTGCCATAGCTGATATCATATTTAGTCGACTCTGTAGGAATCGTACTCTGGTCAAACATTGAAGTTTGTGTGGGCATGATGGTGGCATGCATGCCCCACGCGCGTCAATGTGTTCGAGATATCATGTTTCGAGTCAGGAGAGGTCGTCCATCGACTAGTTCCAGTTCAGAAAACATCTACGTAGAGCGGGATATAGCAACAATCCAACAAACCAGGGCCGACACCGAGGCTACCTTTGAAGGGTCTGGGATAGAGCCAGAAGACAAGTTCTTTACCTGTTAATGACACAGGACCTAAATATCATATAATATTAGCGATTATTATTGTGTTAGCGAAAAGCACGTTGTATCATATTCTATAGTATACTCAAAACAAAATAGTGTAACGCGGACGAGAGCCTCGACGCTCAATCTCTCCGCTGGCATTGTGACGTATTATGGGTTTCAATATGCTGTGTGCTCGATGAACAGGTAAAGTTGCGTACTTTTATACTCTCAGAGTCGCCAGTCAACTGATATGGAACTGCTAAGAAATAGATAGGTATTTAATAGCTAGCTCTGATAGTATTCCGAAAACTACATGACAGTCTGATCTTGTGTTGGCTCTGACAGCCTCGACTCTCCTTTCACGAGGGAATACATCCAATATAAATGAATAGATGGTCAATTATTAACAATTAATACACGCAATGACACAGGTATTACTAGCATACATCACCCAGGTTGCGTTAAGTCACGATTTCACGATGTTTACATCGCTAACAAACACCAATTATATACACGAGGCATGTACTCTGCTGAATATGAACCTTGTGTCAGTGCCTCATGACAGATTCAAATGCTGTTATCAAGTCACCATTATGACTGTTCCCGGTGGTTTACCACAATGGAATCGGTTCCCTTCTCGCCCTTCTCTCCCATTTCCTCAACGTCTCCAGTCACATCCTCGGGTTTGTATTTGCCAAACTTGCGAAGGGCGATGCCTTCGTTGAACATGCGGTCAATCTGCTCAAGCGACTTGCCCTTGCACTCAGGAACGCAGAAGACGACAAAGACGATAGCCAGTGCAAGGATACCGGCAAAGACAAACCCAACCTTAGATCCAAGGCCACCGTACTGATCGTATAGCATGTAAGGAATGCTGAAGCTAACGAGGAAATTGGCCACGACGTTGACGATAGAGGCAGTACGCTGTGATGCGTCTCGAAGACGGAGAGCCGGAATCTCAGTAGTGATGACATAATTGAGAGGTGCAAACGCAAAGGTGAATCCAGAGCCGAAGAGTGTGAGCATGGCGACGATACCGGACTTGATACCGAAGGATGGGTTGGACACGGTCCCTAGAGCTCCCATGGTGACGATTGCTGCGAACATCCATCCAGCGCTGGTCAACAATAGAGGGCTATAAATACGTCAGTGATGCACCTAAACAATTAGTAGAGCATAACTTACCGACGACCAGCTCGATCGACGAGGTACAAGCCAGCAAAAGCCGAAGCGAGGTTGACGATGGCGTTGACAATAGTCATGGTAAACGGGTTGACAGTTCCAATATCTCGGATAAAGATGGCACCGTACGTTGAGGCAAAAGCTTGACCAGTAGCTTGCTGGAAAAAGTTCATGGCGACAACGATACCGGTTCTCTTGAGATTCTTGCCCTGGAAGAGCTCGAGGTAATTGCCCTGCTCTGGCTCATGTTCCAATGCATATTGGAGCGCAGCAAACTGTTCGTCGATCTCGGCCTCGGTCTGTTTTCCCTCTCGCAGTTTTCCAAGGGCGGCTCGTGCTTCTTCGGTGCGATCTTTGGTGAGTAACCATCGTGGGGACTAATTAGTTAGCTGGGGACAGTTGAGGCAGGAAAGGGAGACGTACCTCTGGAATAAAGAAGATGGCGCACATGACGACGACAGGGATAATGAAGAAGAGGCCGAAGGGGATTCGAAACGATAGGTTGCCGGATAGAGTGCTTGTGCCTCTGCAGACGCATGCGACAATGAGGGTGCCGGACTATTTACATGGTTAGATCGTGAAAAAGATGTACTTGACAGAGGGACTACCATCAGGCTGAATTGATACGAGCCAACAGCGAAACCACGGATCTCTCGCGGCATAATCTCGGATTGGTAGACGGGGACGACAGCAAGTTCCATGCCAATGTAGATATCTGATCTAATGTCAGCTGGATAAGTCAATAGAGTTACGACAGAGCTTACAGTTGAGGATTCTAGTGGCCATAATCTGATGCTTGTTCACAGACGTCACAGCCATGATAGCAGGAACCAATGCCCAAGCACTCATGCCAAACATGCACCATCTTCGACCCCAGCGCTCGCTGACCAGACTGCCAATGATAACGCCAACACCGAAACCAATATAGTTCAAGCTGTTGAAGAGGGCGAGCCATGAGGGCGGAATGCTGTACTTTCCAGCCTCGGCATCCCACTCGCCAAATTGGGCCTGGAATGCCTCCATGGCTTGGGTGTTGTTGTAGGCTGCATTGTCAAAACCGTAGTTGAAGGTCGAGACGGCGATGACGGCAAAGGCGATGCCAAGATGGCGGTTGAAATGTTGGAGGATTCTGTTGTTGGACAACATGGCGTCGGTGATATCGCAATGGGTTCTCGACAGATGAGGCAGAGGGAACTGGTTGCCTTTTTTCGTTGTCTGTTGGATGATCTCAGACTGACTGGGCGATTGAGGCCGGGTGATGCCTTAGATATACCTAGTCAGATCAATCCCATGGCATTTCCCCCGCAGAAAAATGGTATCACGAGTTACGCCGTCGTCCAGATAATGCTGTTCGAGACCTGACTTGACGATGCAGAGACTGCTTAGCTTGGTTACTCTCCTGATTTCCCCACGGGTGTAAGGTAAAGTTCCGGGGTAAGTGGAGTATCGAGTCGAGTTAGCGTATCCCCAGCTCGGATGTCGGGGGGAATTGCTAGGGGAGATCAGGTTTTCGGGCAATTTTCTTCTCCGCCCGACTTCCATCTCCTCACTCTCTTCCGAAATCATCGGATCGACACGACAATGGCTGATCAGAGAAACGGATCTCGTACGCGCATCCGCAAGACATCGGAAATATGCGCTCAATGTCGGAACCGTAAGGTAGGTAATTCATTACCCTGGATCGCACTTTTTTGCTCACCAATGTCATCGCTTAGGTGGGATGTGATGGGAATCCGAGGGGTTGTGAAAACTGTAAACGACTCAAGTTCGCATGTTCTTTACTGTCTTCGCCCTCGGGAAACAACGAAAATCTCGAGATCTTAGAGAGGCGACGTGTATCGAGAGCTTGTATTCCTTGCAAGGATCGTAAGTTGAAGTGCTCTGGTAGAAGACCAACATGTTCTCGATGCTTGGATCGTGGCGTTTCGTGCCAGTACCCGGCATCCGCAAGGTCTGGGACAAATGATTCGAGACAATCACCTCAAGTCGAAGCGTCAAACTCATCCGGATTTACATCACCAGCCCGGGATTTGGGACGTATTGGGAATACACCAACGCAAGCTCATGTACAGCCTACTGAGTCTTCCACATCACAGCCGATGCCTCAACAATTGACATTGTAAGCTTTTATCACAGCCACTATCTACGTTGACATGTTTAACCATCACCAGAGACCTCGGAATAAATAAACAAACAGTCAAACAACACATCGACGCCTACTTTGACCTCATACACCCAATCCCATGCTATGGATTCCTCCACAGAGCAACTCTTCTCCAATCGTGGTCAAGAAACGAGCTCAACCCATGCGTGTTGTCGGCAATATGTGGCATCACATCCCGCTTCATACACCCAGGTAGCTCCGAGCATCGCAACGTAGCACGAAAATGGATTCAAGACGCCGAGTCACATCTCCTTCAGCAACTCGCTCAGCCACAAATATCTGACATAGAAGCTTGGTTACTCATCACACTCGACCATTACCTCTCCCAACGAGTTAGTAAAATGCTTGTATCCATGGCATTGACTTCACGACTTGCTTATATCCTTCGTCTCAATCACGAGGACACCCGGCAAAAGTTCCTTGTGCAAGAGCGTCGGCGACGATTAATGTGGTCAATCTATATTATGGACTCACTATACTCAAGCGGAAAGGCGGAGTTTACGGCTTGTACTCCTGAAACCCTACATATCCGTCTGCCTTGTAACGAAAAGTCTTTTTCCATGGATTTACCAGTCACCACAGAGCCACTGCATCCACCTTTGCACCCTGATCCAACGAATATTGGTCTCCTTGGCTACTGCATACGAGTCCTAGACATACGCAATCGCGTACAAAGGTAATAACAACCAACTTTCCTTTACGGACACCAAGTTGACTCTAAAAGACTTACTCTCACAATTACCAACCACCGAAAGCCTATCGAAGAATGTCTTGTAGCTGTAGAATCCATCGAAAACGAATTACGCCAATTCTCCGCCTCTCTACCAGCTCGCTACCACCTGGACCCAACAGCGTTTTCATTACGCGCATTCTCGCCCTCTCGTACACCATTTTTAATGCTACATGCTTGGTGGCATCAAACACATTGCGATCTTTTTCGGTTCACTATACCCGGTTTCCGAGAGGGTCTTCCTACTGCCGAAATTCTACAGATGTCGCCCGAGTTTACAGCGTCTTGTCGCGAAAAGTGTCTCTTCCATGCTGTCTCCGTATCCAAGATTTTAGAGATTCCAAAGTCGGTAGGAGGCTCTGAGTTAATCAGTGATCCGTCTATCGCCATGTGCGCATTTCACTCTGCCAGGATCATCTCAAGATTAGGACAGTACCCCATGGGTGACATGCCCCAAATGGAGCTAGTTGCCAGACTGGCTGCTTGTTCCGAGGCACTCGAAGAACAAGCTACAATTCTACCCACAACGGCCATATTGTTAAAGGGCATAAACGACTTGGTAAATGACGCTCAAAGAAATCGTGACGGGCCGTGTGCTTGTCCATCAATTTGGGAAGAAGAAGAATCCGAGAGCAACAGATCTATGAGACAACCTCAGATTAGCGAGGCAAGCCACGAAGTGAGGGAAGTCTTTTCCAAACACAGCATCACGGATGTTGTTCAGAATCTACATTTTCAACCAGGAGAGCAAGATGATACCTCCGAGGCTCAGGAAGCATCAGCTTCTGATGTAGGATTCAACTCATCAGACGGCCTCGCAACAGGACTTACAGCGGCTGGTTCGGACTTTGTGCCGATTAACGTCACGTCTCATATATCCAGCGCGGACCAGGAGGTTAATGACTTTAGTCGGTATTTTGGAGAAGCAGAACCCCATGCGGATAACTTTTTGGCCATTGGGCTCCACGGACAGTATGGCTCTGGACAACCTGATGTATTTATGGACTCATTTTGGCCTCTTAATGATGGGGATTGGACCATGCCGGACGTGGGTAGTCTTTAGATACCATCTCGCCACTCAATTTGTACCTCTATTAACAAGTACCAAATCATGTTGAAATAGTTCAAATAATGATGTACGCTACAATGCATCTATTTGTTCTATGCTCCGTTCCAATACATGTCCCTGTCCACTGTAAAGCTGGCCTCTAAGCTCCCGCTGGAGCTTATAACAGAAGCTGTATATGTCCCCGCTTCACACAACCAACTGTCTGCTGTCTCATCCCACACCGCGGTGCTGTATTTGTCCAAAGTCATGACCACCGCGGCTTCTTGATCAGGCTCAAGAAAAACCTTCTGAAACCCGACAAGCGTTCTAACAGGCCGTAGAAACCTCGACTTCTGGCCCGACTTGACCGCGTCAAAAGATACGTACAGCATAAGCACCTCAGCACCACCCATACACCCTGTATTCTTGACATCGACTAGTACATCGCTCTCCGTCATCCTTATCTTGGACGCGGAAAAGGTAGTGTAGCTAAGTCCATGACTAAAAAGTGTTAGTGCATGAAAATCTTTGGTGAGATGATGACTTACCCAAAAGGAAAGGCTACCTCGATCCCGCGAGCTTCAAACCAGCGATGGCCAACAAACACATCCTCAGCATAATAAATCCTTCCATTATCGCTCCCAAAGCTTAAGAAGCTAGGTCCATCTTGGAGTCGACTTGGAAAAGTCATAGGAAGTTTTCCGCTTGGATTGACCTTACCAAACACCACATCCGCAACAGCATTGCCAGCCTCGTTTCCGCCATACCAGCTATGGAGGATAGTCTTAGCTTGATGGCGCCACGGCATCTCGATCGGATTTCCAGCTTGAGTTACCACTATAGCATTGGGCTGGGCTTCCAAAACTGCTGACACGAGATCGTCGACATAAGGAGGCAAGGACATTGACTCTCTATCTTTGCCCTCTTTTTCCAAGTCTGCGTTGAGGCCAACAACAACAAAGGTGTGCTTACACTTCTTTGCTGTAGCGACTGCACGTCTGATACCTTCAGCTGGCTCCAGCTTGAGACAGCCACCCAGACGACAGGCTCCCCCAGGTATGGGGATGAATGAACCGCCACTAGTCCTTGATGTAGATGCACTGCCGGCTTCCACTCGTAGTTGATAAGTCTGACCTGCCTTCATCTCATATGTCCCGCGCACTTCTGTAGATCCATGCCCAAAGAACATTCCACCATGGCTTTGAACTGTCTCATTATCAATGACCAGCTGGTCGTCAATGTACAGTTTTGAGATGCCATAACTGGCAAGACCAAACTCATATAGACCATCGATTTCGGGTTTATAGTTGGCTTTCATCGACATATAGAACGTTTCGCCTTGATCTCGGTGATTATAGTCCATGAGTTGATATGTCGTGTCCGGTATGTTTTGTTGATCAAAGGGCTTTCTGTTCTGAATAGACTCTGATTCGTTGAAGAAGGCGATGGAAACACCTGGGTTTCCAGTATCATCAGTGACATGATCACCGGTGAAGTATGGCAGTAGAACGTGTCCAAAAACACCTGGTTCGAAGTGAACCCTTGCGTTTGAGGGCAATTGGTCTCGAATTCCTTGGAAGACGGAGCTTGTGTAGTACGGCCGGAGGTTTGCACTCCCTCCACCACATGCAGCGGGAAGTTTGGCGTTCGGTCCGATGATAGCGACATCTTCGCAATCTTGAGCTTGAAGAGGCAGGAAATTACTTGAATTTTTGAGGAGGACGACACTCTCTGTGGCGAGCCGTCTGTTGAGAGCTCGATCCTCTGGTGAATCGCGAGTTGTCTCTTTTGTCGATACTCGTGCTGCTGCCGTGCTGTTGACGAGTTCGAGAACTTTTCTTGCTCGGTCGTCTATTGTACGTCTGCTCACCTTTCCAGAGACAACTGCTACTATAGCTTTGTCTGCACGATGTCTGGAAGGACCGGGCATCTCAATGTCCACACCAGCGTTGAGTGCATCAGTACAGCCATATGTACCGTACCTACTATTATTAGCCTTGTATAAGAATGAACGCAACGGAATGCTTACCAATCACTCATCACCAAACCATCATATTCCCATTCCCCTCGCAAAATATCTTGCAGAAGCTTTTTGCTCTCAGAAACGTGGACTCCGTTGACTTTGTTGTATGAAGACATGACAACCTTTGGCTTAGCATCTCGAACCGCCATCTGAAAGGGTTTTAGATAAACCTCTCGCAGTGCTCTCTCCGACATGCAGATATCCGTCAACATTTTGGCGGTTTCTTGATCATTAGCAACGAAATGCTTTAATGCTGCCGCTGTACCTCGACTTTGTACACCCTTGATTATAGCCGTAGCTAACACACCACTCAAGTGAGGGTCTTCAGAGAAACTCTCGAATCCGCGACCATTGAGAGGACCACGGACCAGATTGACAGTAGGACCTAACCATACATGGGCGCCTTTTGCTTCACATTCACGAGAGAGAAGCTGGCCTGCTGCATAGAGAAGATCTGGGTTCCATGTAGCACCGAGGCCAGTCCCGCAAGGGATACATAGTGCCGGTACTGGATTGAAGAATCTTCCACCTCGTGCACCATTTGGGCCATCAGTACATTTGACGGCAGAGATACCATGCGAGGGGATGGCGGCAGAGTGCCAAAAGTCGGACCCTTTCTGTTGTTAGTAGATGAAATAAGATTGAGGATTTCATGGATGCTCACCAGAAAGAAGAGATATCTTTTCGGCCAGAGTAAGAGACACGAGCGTTGACTCGACGTCAATGGTTGGTCTTTGGTGGATGTACATATTGGCGACAATTGAGATACTCCAACCTCAAAGACTCATGTTCTAGTCAATTTTGCTAACGAATCTTAGCTATAAAGCAATCGAATCACGCCAATTCTTACTAGAATTAGCCCCTTATTTTTGTTTGGTATAAAGAAGTGTAGGTGATCCTTGAGCCGTGGCCCATGGATCCTCCCTCTCGGATGTCGGGCGGAGTTGCTCGCCTTCTGGTTCCCCGAGATTCCTAGCTAGTCCCTTTATTGACTAGCTGTATTATTACGAACTAGGCTTAGCTTGAGTCATGCGAAATTCCCCTCTTGCTGGTCACGAGCTGGTAAAATTCCTGGAAGGATCCATCAGGATATTTCCTCGCCTGTAGTTTTTCGACTCGACCGCGTTTTGATACAAGTCTTCTCATGAAGGAGTGCCAACCGAAAATCCAGTAACATTTCCCCGTTTCCTTAGTATATTGACATTACTTTGTTGTGATTGTTCCGTCACGTTGGAGGCGAGAATGCATGTTTTCAAAGTCATTTAGAACCGATGGAAAGTGAAACGCGCCCTGGAGCGCCAAGCACAAGGTAGGAAAAGTGAGGTTATCGTCATGTGGATCGAGTACGACTTGGTGTCGAGGGTCGAAGCACAGACACAGACACATGACTAGTCACGTGATATCATCTGCTGATTATGGCTGTTGTAGCCTGAGGTATTAACCGTCATCACTTCCAGCCAATAAGAGAGCAAGTGCGGGTCAGCTCTTCAGCTCCACAACGTTTTCCCGCAGGGATGTACTTTATTGCTGGATGACATTGACTGCTTTTACAGCAAATAATTAACTTACTACCACAACCACAATAAGCTTCCTCAACAAATGTCCGGAAGGTCGTATCATGAGGCCATATTCCTGACATCATCTTAGAAGAAGACAAACATTAAATATCACACTAGTAAGGTTTTGCAGTACCACTGATCCCTTATGCTCGCCCTGTGGCTCTGACTACCCTAAACCACCGCAGAGGCACCTATGATGACGGCATCGAGGCCTGATCGATACAGATGCTCTTCCAGACCAGCCTCCCTTGGCTTTCTATTACCCCTCTATGCATTAGGCACGGAGCATGCGGAGGAACTCTACAGCTAAGAGAGTGCCGGTTGAGGCTCTACCCCAGTAAGATCTTATCTTATCGACCGCGGAAACCGGAAGAATGCAGTTCCCACGCTTAACAGCCAATCAAATCAAGTGATGGCGCCTGCATCTTCTTGGCGCAGTTCGCTTCTAGTTCGCGCGCTAGTCTCGTCTGGCTTTCGGCTTATTCTCGTGCTTTTGCGCGAACCAATCAATGTGTAGGTCATCACCCATCGGCCGAATCTCGCCCTTTGTAGCTGACCGTGGTCACCATCACAAATGCAAGATCAAGAGTATATATTTGAGGGGTACTTCTGCTTATTTTGCAATGTTCATTATTCACAGCCAAGGAAAAGCAAGCTACCATAGAGACATTTTATAACTTCTCTGCATCTCTCAACCTACTACACTAAACACACTCCGTTATACCTTATCTCATATACACATACATCCTCCAACCCACCAATCACATCAACATGTCTACCCAGTTTTTCGAGACAGACGGCGGTAAGCTCGCCTACGACATCTCCGGCGAAGGTCCCCTTATCATCTGCTCTCCAGCTATGGGAGATTTCCGCGATGCATACGCCCCTCTGGCTACTGAACTCCGAAAATCCGGATATCGAGTAGCTACAGTTGATCTTCGAGGTCATGGCGATAGCACAACTACTTTCAACCGATACGGAGATGAAGCCACTGCCGATGATCTTCTCAACTTGATTGATCATTTTGGAGGAGGTCCTGCTATCCTAATAGGCGCTTCTCTGTCTGGAGCTGCTGCTACTATCGCCTCTGGAACTCGACCTGAGAAAGTCGCTGGTCTTGTCCTCATTGGAGCATTCCTCCGTCCTGGTGGAGGCAAAATCTTAACTAAGGTCTTTCAAATTTCCATGTATCAACCACTGGGTCCTATCATCTGGCGTTCATACGCAGCCAAGCTTTGGCCAGGTCTTGGCGACAAAGTCAAGGAACGGGTCGATCGATCAGTCGAGATGCTGACTGGACCTGGTCGTTGGAAGGCATTCCATGCTACTCTTTCCACTGACCACAACATCGTCGAGCCGTACTTGAGCAAAGTCAAGGCTCCTGTTCTTGTCGTCATTGGTGACTCCGACCCAGACTGGTCTGATCCCATTGCTGAGGCACAGTGGATTGCTTCCAACTTCAAAGGCAGTGAGATTGTTACCGTTAAGGGAGCTGGACATGCACCTATGTTCGAGAAGCCAGAGGACGTTACACCTGCTGTCTCTAGTTTCATTAGCAATATTCGCGGAAATGGCGGATTCAGCGCCTAGGATGGACACAGTGCAGGAGAGATAGGTCTATACCCCGGGTATGGTTGTCGGATAATCAAGGATTGGAGAAAGTCGGCTGCAACCATAGAATTTGTTCATTGGGATTGTTGTTAAGACAGTTAATGGTTTTTTATCGAAATATCGTTTACTCAGTTTATATTTGCGTTTTCAATCGGGGTTCAATGCTTTTTTTCTAAGATCTTTCTTAGCTGATAACATACACCATTGATTTCAAATTCATTCATAACCATTCGTAAATATCCCATATGTAACATGCAGACCAGTACTGTCGCTCAAAAACCCCATTTACAGAGTGAATAAGTTAACACTCTCTCCCGTCTGTTGAAGCTTCTTGTTTGCCCGTTGCAGGCTAAACCTCATAACCACACAGGTTACCACCGAAAGTATAGAGAAGGCCATCATAAGAAGATTAGCTTTGATATACCGAGGGCCGTCGCTGGCTGGGAAAAAGTATGGGCTCCAAATATTACCAAGCTGGCTCAGTAGGTTAATAATGGCCGTCGCACAAGCTCGCTTCTCTGGAGTCTGGTTCAGAGTTGAGCTCGCCCAACTAAACACCATAGCGTTGGATGAGAAACAGCCGCAGATGTAGAGGAAAGCAGCAACGTATCTAGCGGCATTGTTGAGAGTGGCTACTGAGATGATGAAGCCAACGCAAGCAATCGCTTGTGGTACTGCGATGTGGTATCCTCGGTTCTTACGGCGATCGCTTGACCAAGCTGTGGCAAAAGCTGTGAGAGTAGCGACGAGATATGGAGGTGCAGTCAGGATCAAAGTGAGTGTCGTGTTGCCCAGCTTGAAGCCCTTGACGATGGTAGGGAAAAAGCTGTTGAAGCCATAGGCGCTGTGGTTGGCCGTGAGCATGATCACCTTCGTTCTGTTAGCGTATACCAGCACGGACTCGTTTGAGAACTTACAAAGACCCAAGTGCGGAGATCCTTGACAGCCATCATCAAGCCTGCCCAAACACCATGGTCGGCATCCGGCAGCGAGACACGATCTCTGTTGATTCGTTCAACAGCAACTTTCTGCTCATCATCCGACAGAAGCCACTTCATCGCCCCCGTCTTCTGGCCAGGAAAGTCAGGCAGCACAAAGAAAGCAATAATGGCTGCACCGAAGCTACCAGCGCCCTCAATGATGAACAACCACTGCCATCCAGCCATTCCTCTAGCACCTTCCAGACCCGATAAGACACCCGCAGCAATCAGACCCGAGAAAGCCGTGGCGAGCAGAACGCCGGAGTATAAAATCGCAGTGCGTAGCGCAAGTTCCTTACGGGGATACCAGCAGCTAAGAAGATACATGGCTCCAGGAAAGAAGGGAGCTTCGGCGATACCAAGAAAGAATCGAATGACGATCAGGTGTGAGTAGGTACCGGCGCCAGCTGTGGCTGCAGATACGATGGACCACAGCGCGGTCCAGGCGGGGATGTAGATTGACGGCCGAGTTCTGGTGAGAAGCATGTTGCTATCGTGTGTTAGCTATCTTCTATGAGGTAGCGTAAGTCTGGCTTACCTTGGAAGTTGCATGAGCATGTAACCAACGTTCAAGATGGATACTGCAACGTTGAATTGGTTGCCTTTGAGACCAAGGTCCTCTTCGAAAGAGCTGAGCCTGGCTTGTCTAGGATACCCGTTAGCAATACTCCAGAATTGTTTTTGCAGCTGGATACTCACGCAATGTTGTTTCGGTCAAGGTAATTGAAGAGATAGAGTAGCCAGACCATGGGCACCAAGGTCAAGTCTAGCTTTCGGACAAGTCTCTTCTCAGCGGCGTCGTACTCCTCGTCTGTCATGCCTAGTTCGTTGCTGGTCATCTTGCCCAAAGCTTCTTCAGCTTTGGCTGGGACATCATCAAGATGCTCCGATGAGACACGTAGGGGATCTTGCTTCTGATCGGTCATGGTGACTGCCATTCTGATGATGAACAAGTTCGCTGACAAAGTATGCTTCTCAATCAATTGACCTTGAGCGATGTCGAGAGAGTTGCTTTGTGAGTGATTGAAGTCTCGAGGAAGCAAAGTCCAGCCTTATAACCATTCCCTCTCGTTAGCATCAGACGCTAATCCCAGCCAAAAAGTCTGATAGCCCCCAGCCGGAGTTCCCCAAGATGGGCTCATTCTCAAGCTCATAACTAGCCTATACCCCGCATCTTCCCCAGAGTTTGCCTCTCTAGCCTCGTTCATCTCGACCGTTCTGGAGGCAAGGAGTAGTCCGTGAGACGGAAGAGTCCTGAATTTGCTGGTTGGCCAATAGGAATGTGTCCATTTCAACACTTCCCCATGGGGTCAATTGATCCACTTGATGGAGCGAAGGGATCAGAGTGTGGTCCATGGTCTAGGGCCCTAGGGGACACGGAGCTGTCCTTACCCCTCAGAGATCGTCGCATTCGCCAATTGCCCCCAACTCAGGTCGACGCAGCATCCCTCTCTTCTCTAGCCGTGTCGTTGTATTTAGTAAGAGCATTGAATCGCGAAGTTTATTGGCTCATTACTCCATCCTTCTAGCCCATCATGTCTTCCAAAGCTCGAGAACTCTTGCGCAAATTTACTACCTGCGATGTAAGACCCTACAGCACATGCCATTCCCAATAATCCGAACACGCCAACTCACATTGTGTAGATTGGCGATGCATTGGTGAAGCTCAAATACCCATATGGCGGATTTCTTGACGGCATCCGCCTATACTCCCCAGACTCCCAAACTCGTATCTTTGGCCCAGCCGTCACCGTCAAAATGGTCGAATCGAGCGACAAGTCCGCTCCTAAGCTAGAGAAGCATTTTGTGGACCACAATATAGAGGCTGGTGTCATGTATATCCAGCAGCCCAAGGGTCTACCTTCTGCTTGCTGGGGTGGATTGATGTCTACTAGAGCTCAATACCTGGGCGCCCAAGGTGTTGTTATTGATGGGCGCATGAGGGATATTAATGAGCACAAGCAGTTTAAGTTTCCTGCAGGTCTCCCATTCCACGCCGTGAAAGACGTACGCTAACATGCCGCAGGTCTTCGCTCGAGGCCAGTCTATCTTGGGCTCCAACACCTTCACACGCGCGTCGGAGGTCAACATTCCCCTACAGTTCAAGGGCGACTTGTGGATTCACCCTGGGGATGTTTTGGTGGGTGATGCTGACGGTGTCGTCGCGGTTCCTCCTTCATTGACGGAACAAGTTGTCGCTCTGTGTCAAGAGCGCGCCGACGTTGATGAGAAGATGTTTGTTGAACTCCGGAAGGGAGCAGCCATGGGCGATCTGATCCGTACTGTTCGGAAAGATAAATGAGTACAAACCCTAGATTAGCATGAGCAATAGTATTGTGAGATCATCCATAATGGAGCGTTTTCCCTTTGGCCTTGATTCAAATTGTGGTCCTTGGTATGATAAACTCCCAAGTCATCTACAAGTGCAGACTGACGTGTCTAGACCGCGATCCATAGCACTGTCGAAACGGATAGCTCAGGTCTTTTTGTAAGCCCGAATATTCTGATAGACTGCGTCAAAATCGTCTTGTAAAGTTCTATTTGTTCTTGCCTTATGTGTATGTATAATTGTCTAACCAAACAGCCTCTTCGGATTATGTACCATCAGCAAGTCCCACTCTTGATCCGACAGCCACTCTCTGAGACTCCAGAGCCATGCCTCATCATCCACTTCCAGGAATGGCGTTTCCTTCATTGCCTCCTCGCGACTCCGCACTTTCATTCTTGGAGTATGAGGCCAATCGCTACCCCAAATGACTTGACGCGGATTCGCATCTACGAAAGCTCTAACGAGAAACTTGAGGTCTTCGTACCGTGGGCTTTGTTCGCTCACCCGATACGGAGCACTAAGTTTGACATAGAGATGACCATCCTTCACGAGTCGCATGATGGGTGCGAACCCAGGTTGCTTTGTGGGATCATCTCGATACTCAACTGGAAGCATGCTCGGTGCTTTGAGAAGTCCAAAGTGGTCTGTGATGAGCGGCCTACCCGTGGGAACAACTTCCTCTCGTACAAAGGGTTCGAGGGTATTCCAAAAGTCCGTACGGATAGTTGTCATTGTTAGACTCCAAGGGAGCGACAGATTGGTTACCCGTCCGAGGTATGCACGAAGAGTCTTCTTTTGAAGTTCAACATCCTCCATTGCATTGTAGTGGTAGAGATTCACGCGAAGACCACAGATACCTGCAGCTTGCATGTCGCGGATCTCATCATCGGAAGTATTTTCGGGGTCGATTACTCCGACACCTGAAGTAGTAGGTTTACCCAGCTGGGTCACGAAAGCCTTCAATGAAGTGCAATCATCGCCGTAGGATAGACCGTGAGTTAACACGGAATTTGTGATACCAAGTCGTTGTCGAAAGTTTTTGAAAGACTGAATAGTTGCCGCAGGGGGTGTCAAGTGACGGGTCGGGCTGTAGGAGAATGATGTCGCTGATGCAGTGAGCCTGAGAACCCCACAAGTGAATGGGGAGGTGATAACATACGCTCAAAGATGTGGTGATGGGTGTCCCAACCGCCATTGGGGAATAACTCTCCCTTGGTAGTCTTGGTGAGGATTTGTGTTGCCATTTTTCTTTGTTGTTGTAGTCGAGCGATTGAACGAGATGTCATGTTTCTACGGCACGAGTAGACAAATCTCGCTTCGCTAATCAATACTGTTGTAGACGACGTTTTGTGGGTAAACTCGAACCTTTTAGTCAACCCCCATGTTCCTCCTCGACACAAAGGGTTTGACGCGCCTGGAGTGATCCGGATGAATGGTGGCGTCGGAGTAGTCCGTACACGAGCTATCCTAAATTAGACATGCGGGGATGACCCTAGCTCACGGCTCTCTCTTGGAGAGATCCGTGTTTTGAGGGGAGCACGACGCTACGTATGAACAGAAGATGACCTGCTTGACCGACTCTTGCGCTGAGACGCGTGAGTCCGTTGGACAAGCTAAGACATCAAGCATCGCCTCTCCGTCTTGATCTCCATAGATGCCAAGACTCATAGTTCGCTACCCGGTTACGACGGGTCTCTAGACCGAGACCAGTCTTCAATATTCGATACATTCATACATATTATAAATCTGTCATTGCATCTAATGTAATTGCTGACTTCTGATTTTGCCGACTTCCAGCCAAAATACTTGAGAAGGGCATGGATCAAACGCACCGACTGTCAGCCATGACAATAACGCGCTCTGTATTCATGACATCCACGAAACTGCTTTCTATGCGTCATTAATATTTTTATGTAGCTTTACGTAAAACATCAAAATTTTCTCATAAACATGAGTATATTTACTCATCCCAGTCGCTCACAAGTATCGCAATACGGTATACACATTTGGATATGACAGTTCAGCACTGTGCTGTTTTGGTAATGGCCAGATATGATTGGGTGAATAACAGGCGACACGCCAAAGCACGTGACGTATCAGCGGGGATCATCAAGTCTTGCGCCGAGCAAACTCTCACATGGTGACATAGCACAGCTGCATTGAGTCGACGCCAGCTATATATCGCATCATATCATATAGCATCGAGCCCCTCTGAATCGTGTATTAGATGTCGACACGGGTAAATGCCCCTAAAAAAGTCCGCCTGGCCTGTCGTCGCTGTCGAGCAAGACGCATCAAGGTAAGCAATAGCGTCGAATAACTCTCAACTTGATCTCCTCAGGCTGAACCATTTGTCTTACCCTATGTTGATTAGTGTGATGGCCAAGTACCTGCATGTACAAATTGCGCAAAGGCCGGTCAAGTCTGTCTCGATGTTGATAGCCAAAACTCGGACGTCGTCATCCCTCGCAAGTAAGTATGCTGACCTCTAGCAACACCCAGTAACTGAGACCGCTGCAGTTTTGTTGCTGCTGCTCGTGAGAGAATAAAATGGTTGGAGGATATTATAAGAGACCGTCTCCCAGATGTAGACTTGCGATCAGGCCCTCAAGTTGAGCCTGCTTCTGACTCAACGACGCGACCTCAGGAGGAGAGAATAGCCGAAGAAATCGACGTCTCTATATCCCCCGGACCAACAGTACCGACAGTATCCCGAAAGAGATCGGCAGAAGCATCTGGACAATTTAACGAAGACGAATCTTTTACAGAACGGGCTCACACAGTCGCACTTAATCTGGGAATGCTTTCTCTCAACATTGACTCTCCTCAGAAGCATTACCTTGGCTCGAGCTCAGGTCTTCTTTTCACGAATCTCATTGGAGCATCGCCACCAAGCACAGAGTCTACTCCACAAGGATCTAACGGCCACATCCATGCGGGTGACCTTGAATGGCATGACGATGCTTTAGCCCAGGACTACAATAGGAAATACTACCGGGAACTGTACAGTCTTTTGAAACAGGTCAGCTCACGATCCAATCCTCCATTACTCTCTTCTAAATCAGCCACAGGAACTACCATCAAAGCACAATGCTCTTGTGTTAGTACATACATATATCCGTTGGATGCACCCAGACTTTCCTTTCCTAGAGCCTGTGTCACTATTCAGCGCCATTGAAGCAATCTACTCTTGCCTTGATGGGGTCATGGAAAGTGATGTATTGCCACACGGTTGGCCTAGTACAATGCCATCATTTCGTTGGAACGGACGCATTGTAGTGCCCGGAGTTTCAAATGACGAAGGCATCACCATGTCCGTGGTCGTGTTTGTTCTATTCATGGTTTTTAACATTGGCGCCTTGGTCAAGGTGCGGTCTCGGAACTATGACTTTTCGCCTCAACGTTTCTACAGAGCCGCCTTACACTTCTCCAAAGAAGCCTTCTCGCACATCACGCTATCTTCGATTCAGTCGTTGATAATGCTGGTTACGCATAGTATGTTGACGCCAGCTGAAGTTAATCTTTGGACTCTGGTGCATCTTGGACTGGCTTACTGTGTCGAGATTGGTATACATCGAGAGCAAGGCCAAACTAGCCCTGAGGACTTTGCTATTCAACAAGTTAGACGATTCACCTTTTTCACAATCTATTCATTAGATAGGTAGGTTCAGTCATACCTTAATTGTCAGCAGCACAGGCTAACTTGCCAGGTCAATATCCTCGATACAGGGTCGACCACTTGGATTCAGAGATGAAACATTCGATGTTAAAATGCCTCAACCTCTATCATCCGAAGACGACGACTTACATGGAACACTACCACCATCCTTCATGACAGCCGTAACTCATTACTCGACCCATCACTTCAAATTGGACCGCATTGTATCGGACATCAAACTGCATCTCTATCACCTCCCTGGCGATTCTAGCTGGTTTCCATGGCCAGAGAATCCAACCGAGCAGCAGAATAGGATCAAGGACTCCCTAAAGAGCTGGTGGGAAGAGGCGTCGCATGATCCGCTTGACTTTCCCAGCCTTGAAAACCGACAGCGCGAGGTCTGGCGATTGAAGTTGAAGATCAAGTATCATACAACAATGGTGCTACTCTTTCAGCCATCGCAAGTTATCCGTCAACCAACACCAGAAGCCCTCCAAATCTGTTTTGACAGCGCTGCGAGTATTCTTGAAGGTTACCAGCGGCTACACGACCTTCATAGTCTTCACTACGGGTGGAGGGCGGTCCAAAACATCTTTGCTGCTGGAGCGACGCTCATTTACTCTTTTTGGACGTCCCAATCTGTTTGCAAGAAGGCTTCACAAACCGAGTTGTCGAGGAATTTGCGAAGTTGCTCTACTCTTCTCACAATAGGCGGCGAATGGTGGCCGTCGGCAAAAGATGGCCAAACAAGCTTTGGGTCTGTTGCGGATTTGACCATGCGAAGATTGTACATGGAGGATGTCTCGAATAAGGCCCCTCGATTGTCTCTACACTCATCTGCTACCGACCAGCCCAGAGATACTCCTAGAGAGCGACCTGAATCCACGATGCATGGCGCTCAATCTTCAGAGAACCTTGATCAACTACAATCCACTGAAGCGGACCCTGTATGGCAAGGAATGGAGTTAAACGTCGAAGAGAACCCAGATCAATTTATCTGGCCTGCAACCGAAGCGGGATTTGACCCAGAGATTGAGATGTTCCTGGCAGACTTTAACAGATCTGACTTTACTTGGAACTTTCCCTTGAATGGAAACCAGGACTTCGATCCTTTCGGAACGAACCAAAACCCTGGCTTCTAAGATGAGCCATCCGCATCTCCACTGGAGACCTCCAATTGCGGGGGTTGCGGAGTAGTCCGCGTGTGGCGATATCGGTACGGACTACTCCAGCAGCCTCGGCTGTGGGATGGACTGGAGTGTACCAACAAATAAAAACTTGTTGATTATAATTTAACTTGAAAGAACCCTGGAATTGATATTATCATGGTAGTTCTGTGTCAATTGCAATCATGGCGCTTACAATATCACGATCTGCCCTGCAACGGGCTTCCTTGCGACCACGTCCCTTGATCCAAGCTCGTCGGTGTTTGGCAACACACGCGTCTCATGTCGCATTGAGTCCACTTGAGCCAGTGAGTAAATAGCCGAAGACCAATTACTTTGTCACCACAACTGACGCATTTACCAGTATAATCCCCTCGACTACAGCACTCGACTAGAATCCCTTCGCCGCGTCCAAGGCGCGAACAAACGACCTTTGACCCTATCCGAAAAGCTCCTCTACAGCCATTTAATACACGACAACGATGATTGGGTGTTGGATTCGATCGAACGAGGAAAAACGATCCTGCGCCTACGACCCGACCGTGTCGCCTGTCACGATGCTACAGC
This sequence comes from Fusarium sp. MBC 119, assembly GCA_030411635.1. NCBI lineage: Eukaryota > Fungi > Ascomycota > Sordariomycetes > Hypocreales > Nectriaceae > Fusarium > Fusarium sp. MBC 119. The sequence continues at coordinate 46,294 of JAPERM010000044.1, read as the reverse complement.
TACAATGGCTCTCCTACAATTCATCAGCGCTGGCCTTCCCAGAGTCCAAGTGCCTACTTCTGTACACAGCGATCACTTGATAGTGGCAGAGTATGGCGCAAAGCAGGACTTGGATCGTGCTTCAAAGGACCATCGCGAAGTCTATGCATTCCTTAGCAGCGCTGCCAAGAAATATGGTATCGGCTACTGGAAGGCTGGCGCTGGTATTATACATACCACTATCTTCGAGAATTACGCATTTCCAGGCGGCCTGTTTATTGGAACAGACTCGCATACACCAAATGCAGGTGGAATGGGAGTTCTTGGTATCGGCGTTGGAGGTTCTGATGCTGTGGATGCCATGGCTGGTATGCCCTGGGAACTGGTGTGTCCTAAAGTTCTTGGTGTCCGTCTAACGGGCCAACTATCGGGTTGGAGCTCTTCCAAGGATATCATCTGCAAACTTGCTGGTATTTTATCTGTATCGGGTGGGAAAGGCAAAGTCATCGAGTTCTTCGGACCAGGTACCGAGACACTCGGTGCTACGGCTATGGCAACTGTTTGCAACATGTCAGCTGAGGTCGGCTCAACATCATGCATCTTCCCTTACTCACAAGCTATGGCGAGATATCTCTCTGCGACACAACGAGGAGACATTGCTCGCTATGCTGACTCTTTTACGGAGAGCTTGCTTACGGCCGACCGTGGAAGCGAAGAATACTACGACGAGCTGATCGAGATTGATCTTTCGACACTGGAACCTCACATCAACGGCCCTTTCACACCTGATCTATCTCATCCACTTTCCGAGTTCAAGCAGCATGTCCAAGAAAGCTCCTGGCCATCAAAGATCAGCCACAGCATGGTGGGCAGCTGCACCAACAGCTCGTACGAAGACCTAGAAAAGGTTTATGATCTCGTGATGCAGGCCAAGAAGTCAGGAATGCAAAAACCCAAGACACCTTTCATGGTCAGCCCTGGAAGTGAACAGATTCGCGCAACAGCAGAAAAGAGCGGTATCTTACCAACTCTCAGGGAGGCTGGAGCTGTCGTTCTGAGCAACTCTTGCGGACCATGCGTAGGGCAATGGGACAGGAAGGACGTCGATGTCGCAGGAGCTGAGCACAATTCTGTCATTTCCAGCTTCAACCGCAACTTTACTGGTCGTCATGATGGCAACCCTGCCACTCACTCTTTTGTCACTTCGCCCGAGATTGCCACCGCCTTTGCCTACACTGGAGATCTATCATTCAATCCCATGACTGACGCTGTCCCTTTCCTTGACGAATCTGGTACTCCATCAGAGTTCCGCTTCACGCCTCCTGAAGCCAACGAGCTTCCACAGAGCTTTGCCGCTGGAAATGATCTGTACCAGGCACCGGTTCTCGATCCTACATCCGATTGTGAGGTCATCATTGACGAGGGAAGTGATAGGCTAGAGCTTCTTACACCTTTCGAGCCATGGAAGAACGGACAGGCAGACAACATGCAAGTTCTTATCAAGGTTTCTGGAAAATGCACTACCGATCACATCTCCCCTGCTGGACCGTGGTACAACTACCGGGGCCACCTCACAAACATCAGTCACAACATGCTTCTAGGAGCCACGAATAGCTTCCTTCCAGATGCCACATCACTAAAAATGGTTGGCAAGGCAAAGGATCCGACAGACGGCAAAATCAAGTTTGTTCACGAGGCAGCTCGATCAATGAAGAACACGGGCATCAAGTGGTGCATCATCGGCGACAACAACTACGGAGAAGGCAGCTCCCGGGAGCATGCTGCGCTGGAACCGAGGTTTTTGGGCGGTGTTGCTGTTATAGCCAAGAGCTTTGCTCGAATCCACGAGACAAATCTGAAAAAGCAAGGCATGTTTCCTCTAACATTTTCAGACCCAGCAGACTACGACAGGATACAAGAGGGTGATGTCATAAGCTTATTGGGTGTCGATGGAAGTGCGCTTGAACCAGACAAGCAGGTCACTATGGAGGTTTCGACAAAGGATGGTAGAAAGTGGACAGCTCAACTGAATCACTCTTATCATTCACATCAGCTTGAATGGTTGAGAGCAGGTAGTGCACTGAATTTTGTGAAGAAGAGTCTTTTGGGCAATAGGAGTTGATGTATGGCTGGGGGTTTGTAGCATTACATTGGAGTGCTGAGACTGATTGCATATGGGAGTTGGGGAGTATACCAGAGAATATATTCATTCATCGTTTGAAGCATCAAATATGTACGGATCAAATTCAGTGGATGAGATAATGCCGCAGCGGGTTATCTCTTTCACCGTTGCCAAGGGCTTGAAGCCTAAACCGGAAAATTTGCTATAAATGCAATTCGTCCTATGCCATTATTTTCGGGATTAAAAGCTCAGCTTTTGGCCCGCCTCGCCAGGAACCGTCGAGGCAACCTTGCCGGAGCCGAGGAGAGTGAACTTGTATGGAATACTTCCCGCAGTCAGCGTACCCTTGGAAGCCGTGTTCTGGCTCTCACCGCCAAGAACCACATCTTCGGCAACGACGTAGCCAATCTCGTCACTTGACTCGCTGAAAATAGCTTTCTTGCCGACGTTTGTGAAAACTGAAGATTGAATGAGGGCCTGAGCGCCCATGCGGCTGTTGAGACCGGTATCCATGGTATCATAGTATTGGCTTCGTATATGGTTAGTTAAATGGGCGATTTAAGATGTTTTGAGACTAACTTGAAGATGTGAGCTGTGCCAAATCGAAGTAGAGGGCCACGGCTTCGAACGTTGTTGAAGTGGTTGTTGGCATATGTAACGTGCAGCTTGCCAGTGTCTTCAGCTTTGTTCTTGTCGGAGTGGCCGACCAATGATCCCTTGGACTATTTGATACTTATTAGACTGTTTCTTATCAGGGCTAGGCAATACTTACGTGGTCATGGAGAAAAGTATGCGAAATGGTGACCCAGTCAGCAGCATGCGACAGATCTACGAGACCATCATAAAAGTCCTTATCACCATCCCTCGATGCAGAGAGATCGCAGTGATCAACCCAAACGTTGGTAGACTTTTGAATGGTGATGGCATCGCCGTAGTCAGCCTCGACCTTGGAGATCTTCATGTTACGGACGATGACGTTCTTCTGTCCGTTGATAGTGAGGCCAATGCCAGTCAGAGCTACAGGATTGTCAACAATGGGAGAGGAAGTGGATGGTTCACTTAGACATACAACTGCCAGTCTTGCCAATAATTGACTTGTTGGAGCCAACCTGGACCTTGGCAGCACCGGAGATACTGCCTTGGACAAAGATGACTGAAGCGCCATCGGCAATCGCAGCGGCAGTCAACTCGCTCAGAGTCGTTACAGTAACTTGTTTGGCACTGCCACCACCGGTTGTACTGAATGTGTCAGTTTACAGGCTCGCAGAGGAAGAGAGACCAGAGTTCGACATACCCTCCATTTTGAGTACAATATCCAATGTTGCATGGGTCACTAGCCGCAGCTCTGGCATGAAGAGTAGGACCAGGAGCCGCAACGGCAAGGCTTGAGAAGAGAACAAGAGGAAGAAATCTCATGATGCTGATCAAATGCAGGAAGCAAGTCCAGGAAGGTTACTAGAGGGTGTTTCATCGCACAATGTCGGGGGATAAACTGTCATCTAAATACTCTTTCAAAACGCATGAGCCCTCATCAAAGTTTGAAACATTCCCCTATTACAAGCAACTTTATTCCTCGAATTAAGCTTGTCCTTAGAATGTTTTGTTTTGACACAAGCATGGGGTGAATAGCTGGCGTGTTTCATTGGTGGAACAATAGAGTGACATGTTCCGTTGTTTGATTCTACCCCCAAATGGACGTGAGACACTTGTAGGAGCTGATATTTTCCACGAGCAGGGTTCAAACAATGCTTGCTTCCAGGGTTTTAATAGGTGCTTAAAACTTGACAGTCGCATTATACGGACATGCTTCCTCCGGAACCTGAAATTGGAACATTGTATGAATATAACCGGGGAAGGGGCCCTATTACCTTTCAAAGCTGAATTCATCTATGCAGGGCATCATAATCAGCTTTCCACACGTAAAGACTCATTGACGAGAATGAAGATTCTCTAAGCGAATATCAATTTGGTTAATTTTGATGCGAGTTTGCAGTTCCGTTAGTGATATTAGGCTACCTAAACACTAGTATGGCGGAATTTATCAGCGTTGGCCATCATCAAACTCAGACTGTCAGGCTCCTTCATCCAACTGTGGTATTCTTTGGATAATTATAAAAGTATAGTTACAGTTTTGTACTTGGTCTGATGAAGAAAAGATTCCTTCCATCGGGTGCCCCCTCTACAAACCCTTGCAGACCAATCGGTTCGACATTGTTACTTGCAAGAGTTGATAAAGTAACTTCGTTACCGTGATTTGCGATAAACCGATGCCCGTTTCCAACAAGCCTTCCTACAATATGACCTAACTTCGGGCCATTACGATCAAAATCCACGGTGTAGGTCTATGTCAAGTTAGAGATTATTACTTTAGTAAGGGTTTCACAAACCTCAATGAAAGCTTCGCCTTCTGCCTGTTCAGCGAAGACTGGGATCTGAAAGCTTTCCGCCATTTCAGGAACCTCGTGTTTCAAGTAAGGCTGGAGATTTCGTCGTGGCTGCGCAGAGAGGCAAAGAGCGTGTTGCCAGGTCAAGACTCCACCATTAGCAAGCACGAGGCCATTCTGGTATACACCACTTCGTATCTTTCTTGCCATCTGGACGATTGCCTATGATATTATAAGATTATTTCTCGCCGAAAAGATTATAGTTCTCACATGCAAAGAGTAGTTGTTCCCTGCACCGCCAAACGACGTGAGGCCGCCAAGGAGTGTGATCGGCTTTGACGGGTTTTGTATATCTAGCCCTATGTGCTTGCACGCCAGCTTTGGCACGATAGGGAAACACCTTGGGGTCGTAAGCATCGATAAGACGTGACTATGACCTAACTTACGAGTAAAAGTCAAAACAATCGACATCATCTTTGTTGAGCCCAGCGCCTTGAAGAGCTTTGTCAAGAGAATACTCTATGGCAGGACTAGAAAAGTAGTTGGGCCGCTCCCAAACTAGAGCCGAGGATATCAGCTACCGTTTGAAATTGAAAGAGAGGAACTCAGCTGACAGTTTGAGCTATCGTTCGCCCCTGCGCCTCCTGTGATGTATACCCACTTGTCCTGAGGAATCTTCAGCTTCGCGGCAAGTTCGACCGATGTCACAATGCACGCCGCGGCGAGATTCACTCCGTTAAAGGCGTTCATCAGTAGAGGGTCTGAGGGATTAGCGAGTGTTTCAGATGATATGGCGATTGACGTACATGGTGTGCATATCATTCGGTTTTGCTTGGTCACTGTTTTGATAGTTTCCAGGGTTCGTGGAGTCTCGCCTGCTCTCCAGCTATTCGGGTGTTGACACGAAACTTCATCAAACTTGGCGTACAGCTCGGCCGATTCTTGGTCATTTTGCTCAAAGGATTGTTGTCTAATCTTTCGAAATCCATTTTCATATAAAGGGTATACTTGAATGGGTCGCCCGATCGAGTGTAAAGCGCCAGCGTCTGCATTGAATTAGTCATCTCGGAGAGAAGTTTCTTCGTATAAGCTCACCTTGTACGAGCGAGAGATCGCTTGGACTATATATCTTAGCATCTGGTGCTCCGTCAGTCCATCCAGGCGGGGGCATACGCCCGGCCTTTTGGCAGGCAAACACTAGTTTGTTATTAATTCATGTGTCTGGTTTCTCACCACTTCCACTCACATGATGCTAAAGCTTCACCTCCCGTCACAACGGCCATTTTGGCTTCCCCTACCGCAACTCTTGCTGCAGCAGAATCGCAGAGTAATGCAGGCGTGTGACCTCCATGGCTCGCAAGTTCAAGATGCGATGGTTGTATGCTTAGCTTCTGGGCCAGTAGTTCAGGTAGATTGGCATAGTTCCATGACCAAGGAGGAACAACCGAGATGCTGTCTATATGGCGGATAACATCAATCTTTGAATCTTTTGCTGCGTCGTGTATGGCGGACAGCATAAGCTCTGCTGGCTCGAGGGTGTTATCGAGGGTGAATTTCTTCTGGCGGATCTCACCCACTCCAATAATGATTGGAGTTTGTGGTGAAGCCATGGTCTTTGACGGAAACAATTGTAGAGGTTATACTTGATATGTTTTATTCTTTTGACTTCAATATGCTTGGTATTGCTTGGGGCTGGACGTGCTGTGAGGGAATTTAACCTCGGCATTGCGTAGCGAATCTTGTGATGCGACCATAAGCCGAATGCTGACTCAGCCAGCCGATCCTATCAGGATTATGTGAGTGGTGCACGCCAACTCCATGCTGAACAAGACTCCAATATGAATGTAAATTATATGGCAAACTCACTATGGCCGCAAGATCAACTTCTATGTATTAGTTTTCCTATAATCGTGGAAGAACATTGTTCTTCTATAGCTAATTTGCAAATGATCTACCTCTGTACCCGTGGCCTTGCCCAATTCAACCGTTGTCGATTGGCAGCGGACCTTCTGTAGCGATTGGAGTACAATTCGGCCTGTATTGCCTGATTTGCTTACTTGTGTTAGTCTGACACCAGTAGTGATGGGTTCAGCCTTGTGCCGCCTGGAGAGATAGGCACTGCACAGTGACGTTGAAGATGCAGGCGGAGGCGCAATGAGGAGGTCGATGATGTTTTTGGGTTCTACTCAAGTATTTACCTTCCTGGAAGACAAAACATTGGAAGAGAAGAATGATCAATCAGCACAAGCCTTTTCAATTAGGCCCAAGGAAACCGCCTAGATTTGTACACACATCTTGAAGCATTGCAAGTACTGAAATATCGGTGAAGATACAGGATGTGAAACCGCCCAATCTTTCTCTCCGGACATTTTACATAGAAGTTTATATCTTTCAAGGGGCTTAGTACACTCTAGCTGGTACGCTCTTCACCAAAACAGTTCATACCAGAAACGAGGCTCTGAAAGATCACTCAAATTTCAACACAGCCAGATTTTTGGACACTAAGGCTTTATGTAGAGAGGGCAAGCTGTGGTTTCACGACATGTACGAATGACGATGAATCCCGAGATGAACGGACAATGAAAAATGGGAGGTCGGGTTCTCGCCCGCTTCTTGCTCATTGATTTATCAAGCGACGCAATGAGACGAGCTTTAAGACCTTAAAGCATGTCTTAGGATTTGGGGGTGGATGTGATCACTAAGCCTAGCGAGGTGGCGTAATCACCCTCACTACGTTTGAATCGTTCTCATTAGGTAGCTTAAATGTGGCCTTCCCTAGGTAAGCTGATAGTAACTAGGGTTATTTAATGACAATCACTCTTAGTCGCGAAGTGACTTAACCACAAGGCTTTCTCAACTCATACCTCCTGCATCCGACTCTCCATGGTGACGAACACAAAACTACAGGTTCGGGCCTATTTTTGCTTGATATTGAACATAGAAAAGCTTACTTTCGAATTGATCGAGTCCTTAAATCTATCCATTACTCCACGATAACTTTTACTCGCATTTCCTACTCGTTCACGATGCCCAAGTTCAGCTACCCTGATCAGGAGCTACTCCATCAGGTCTTCCAGGATTGGCTGAGAAAGAAATTACAGGACGACACTATTAGAATCGAGGCGGTAAACTCTATTAGAAAAGGACACTGGAGCGGTTTATCTTATAATAATTGTAGTTACCTCTATGCCAACAGTCACAAACTCACAAGTAATCTAATTGGGTTATTTTATTGTTATAAGCTAATTAAACACATAAGTCAAAGATATCATCTATCTCTTGAATTTATTACGTTTCTGGTATTGAATTCAGCAAAAGTTCTCGACGGGGAATAACATGTTCATCGTTCAGTGCTAGGAGCTACGTCCGGGAAGAGTGTTGATCAAGGTTACAAGTGGCCGTTAGGACACAATATATCTACTAGTCTAAGTAATCAAGCACAATATGATCGTGCTTGACTCCCTCTAGCCAACGAAGACTGTTTCCAGGAATAAAATCTTTCTCTTCTATAGCGTGGGACTACAACGCCATCATCCCCGTGTTGGCTGAAATGGCCCAGTGCTCTCTGCAGAATTCTCTAGAAAATGTTCATCTGGGAGCATGATGGCACGATCGAGGGCGTATGGCAAACCACGATGACGTCCTCTGATCATGGTCAAACATATGACAACTTTAGCAAAAGTCCCAAACTTGCCACTGAGAGAGGTGGCAACTGTGGGATAGCCAAGACTGAGGCCGACGTTACCACTAGAAAGTTGTAAGTATACGGAGCGAGAGGCGTGTCATTTGGGGTACTTACTAAGCCGAAGTGACTTCGAAAAGAACTGAAAAGATGGTGAATGCCTGAAACAATTAGAACATGGAGTCGAAAAAGATTTGCCAAGGGCTGGTGGTACTTACTGGCTCTTCCACGTCCGCAATTCGAGTGGCTTCAGCGATGCAGATGCAGAACGTTCCGAGAAAGATGTACCACAGGTCAAAACCGAGCTGATTCTTTATGTGCTGCATCAAATACGATTTGCCATTTCCCTCATTGAGAGAGGTCTCTGCCTCCCAAATTCCTAGCGACTTCTCCTCGTATGTATTGGAGAGGCGGATGCTAATGGCAATCGGGAAGACAGCAATGTACATCATAACCAGCAAACTCAATTGCACTCCCGGATTAACGTTTGCTAGATTAAATGTGGCAGTGCCTGTATGGCGAGCCGATGCGGCTTGGAAGATGGCAGCTGGGATGCGGGAGCCTATGGGAAGAGATGTTACTTCAGGATTGTCGAGATCAAGGATGATGATAAGTAGCACATCTATGAAATTGAGAAAGAATATTATGCCAAAGAGGATCCAAGTGGGCTTGCTAGGAAAGAGAAGAGTGTAGCATCTGCGCGGGTAGTTGAGAAGGAATCCCAAGGGCTCTTGTGTCGAGGAATGCTTGGGCAGGAGCTTGGACATCGTCCAGATGACCAAGCGCAGGAAGACCGGGTAGAGAGTATTTCCGGCAAAGGCAAGGAAGCTCATAATAATCATGGGCCACTTTGCATCGCGAAAGGAGATCATAGAGTCGGGTGTCAAGGTGAAGCCGAGGTTATCAACCATTGTTTGCGCGGAATAGATTGCCCTGTAAGTAACGGTCAGCCAAGGCGTGACACAGCGCGTGATTTCCCACTCACCACCAACTCTTATCTTGTCCACTTGATTGCAAGACCTCTATGTACTTTGAGTTTGCAGTCTGAATCCAGCCCATAAGACAGATAGCACCGAATAAATGAATGCCAAGGAAGTAGGCTTCCCCGCCCGTTAGTCAACTAACTTGTCAGAACGGGTGAGGACTAACCTGTCACGATCTTGAGCAAGAGCTTCAGGCTGCGGTACTCGATACCACCTAGCAACTCTCTATCGTGTGATGTGAGATTGTGAAACTCGGAGTTTCGCCCAATAGTGGCTTGACGTGACAAGAACGGGCGGTCGTTGAGGGCGGGTTGCTGCTGAGAGACGGGGGAGGATGATCGAGGTCGGGGACGCGCCGTCTCAGATCCCATCATGAGCAGCGATGAGGCAACACCAGCGACACGATCCATAGATCGCGTCGCTGTCATCTGAAAGCCGTCCCCGGTACTGATGCGACGAGGTAGGCGTCGACGCATGGATGAGCTAGCCTCGCCAGAGGCAGCAGTAGGAGCAGGAGTAATCCGGTCTGCTTTCGAGCATTAGTATGTACTCTGAGTCTCGCGCAAAGAACTTGGTGCGCACCATCTTCGCCATTGTCAGAGTCAGAGTCGGAGTCCTCGTTTCCCGTCTTTGCAATGATGGGATGTCCTTTTTTAGGTCAGCATTAACAGAGGGCGGATCACTTCTGGCCAGGAACAAACCTCGATCGCGGTCCCGCGGACCAGGGATATAGAGCGTCACACCGTCTCTACGTTGATCTAAGGAAGGGTCAAAAGTAATGGTGGTGGTACGTGGGACGGAAGTGTCTACGGTCACATCCGGTTCCGAGTTGTTGCTAGGAGCCGTCGTTGCAGGTACATCACTCTGGGCCTTCTCTTCCGCAATCCTACCCTCTTCGACATTCTCATCGGGTGCGTCGCGCCGTCTGGGCCTGAGAAGCTGAGGTGCTTTTTGCCATGTCTCGTCAGTCTCCATTCAACCCAACCGAGGAGCGGGATGTTTACCGAGGCGCTTCAAGTGTTTCTTGAACCAATAAAGACGGACGACGACGACGCCAATGTTGATGAAGCCTAGGTTTGTGATGATAGGGATAAAATATATGTAGACCTGCTGATAGGTTTTGAGATCTTTCACGTCAACGCTGCATGGTCGAGAGTCAGTGGAGTGGACGACAGTCTAACAAGGCAGAGGTCCACACACGTATTCAGACCAGACTCAGTCGACGCACTGGCGCCGAAAAAATAGGCATCGGTCGCACTAATGTTGCCGTAGGGGGCGAGGATGGGCAGGGCAAGTAAGCTCATCGATATGATCCATGCATCTAGCCAAAGATGCCATTAGCCTGTCAATTCACGGAGTCCATATGGGCAGTGGGTAGCATCACAATGCAGGGTCAGAAAGTTGATGGGCGGGCGCCACATTTTGTTAGAAAGAAAAAGGCACGGCGCGCGTCAGTTTGTCAATGATAAAGGAGGGGCAAATAGCTAGCTTTTGCGAAAGTGTGTAGGATGGGGGAAAAGAGAGATTTTTTTGGGAAGATAATGACGGCATAGCCTCCTTATATACTGACCGTGTGACATTCGAAGAGTGGCACCAAGCTAGGCCGCTTTCTCTTCGGTCCTTACCCTGATTTGGTCTAGAAAGAGGCATTTATCGGGTTCCTCATTTCGGCTATCGATACGACAAAAGCTTGTCTCAACCTCTGCAACTCCCCTTCACAGTCAGTTCGTAGAACCAAAGGTTCTAGGGCAACAAAACATAATAGACATGTGTATCGCAATATGTATACCTCTGGCGCGGATGATCTAGTATCGCAAAAATATTATCCTCGTCTCTATCTACACATTCTCCAATCTGGCTCTGTTGGAATTTGTTCAAAAGGGTTATCGGATTAAAAATACCAAGGTCTTTGAATTGGTCTTCTGGCACTTTGATGCTAATGCTTATAAAAAGATTGGGGAACCCAGCTTTATGCTGATTTCCTTGTGTTGGACGAAGAAGGATTTCAACTATTTGCCCAATCCCTACAAAATCCACCAACATTCAGGAAGGGGCAACAAATGATCATGGCTCTCTTGATAGCAGTTCCAGACGAGAAGAGAGTACCAAATCGAATCAACGCGATGCCTACAGCGGTCTTTGTCTTGGGTCATCAAACACTGTGCAGTCCTCGGACATGGGCAGGCCCAATACAACTGCGACAACATCTGTTTCCAAAGGGAGACGCGCATGTGCCCCAGGGGTCTCGCATGTATCCCAATCGAAATATGTTACACTTTGTATTCAGATTGGCCAGTTTCACACGACTCTCGAGGAGGTAGACATGTCAAATTTTAAATCAGACGCAGCCGTGCTCGAGGAGATGAAAAAGGTCCACACCAAAATTCGTGGTGTACGATCAAGACTCAATTCTCTCGTCATACCAGTTGGCCTGGAATATGTCAAGGTACGTCAAATTGTGATCTCGATGTATGCAAGATATAAATTTGCATAGCCGACTGCATAGTTTACGCTGTGGATCCAAAAGTACAGCTACGTATCGATATGCGACCGACCCGAAAGAGTACCACCCCCCGAGAAGATTGAGTATGAGTATGATCCTAAGCTCCACGAATTTTTACCCCGATGCCGGCTCAGGAATCCCTCCACTACCTTAGACTTGGCGAATAGGGGTGGAATAGACTAGACTATCGTCGGCTACCTAAACTTCCCGTACGCCGAGAAGAGCGAATAATCGAAGGTGGCGAAGCGACGTACGGATGGGGCATCCATCTTTTTGGAGGGCCGAACCGTCCGACTATTTTTGCGTTGTGTCTTTCGACCTTGGCTGGTGGCTTACTGGCTGCTATTCTTTCGTCTGCTATTCATAATGACATAGAAGGTGGCATCGGACTAGGCCAGTTGATAGTAGCATTCTCCGCTGCAATTCGCACAGCGTCTCTATTTAAATTGGGGTACTTCTAATTTTTAGAGTTTGAAAATGGGTACCTATGGGCAATCTTCAAAGGCTGCCTTAATCATTATTGGAAGAACTTCCATATGGACTTAGCCAGTCGATCCCCTCATGGTTGTATAAGTGTACGCCAAGGTAATCGAAACATGACTTTCGTGTGCATAGAAATTACGAGAAACTAGCTATACACCCTATGGCCAGGCTTTCTCTATTAACTCCCTTATAGGTGTTGTTTTAATGTGAGGAAACATCTCATTCAACGGCCCCTCATAGGAAAGATCGAAGTAGCCCTGGATGATCCGGAGGTTTATAACAGCAAACATGGTCTGGAGCATGGGCTTCAAAAAGAACCTGTAGGCCTCATTATGTGACGGAAGCTCCGTGATCTGAAGCGATTTGAGCTTATCGACATCGTCATGGACAACGGAGGATTTAGCACCTATAAAAGTTAGATATTGGTTGGCAAGTGGATAGGCACAGTGGACTCACCCAGTGCTTCCTCAGCAATAGCAACAAGTTCGTTTCTCAAAATCTTCTCTCTGATGGCAACGCTTGTTTTGGCTATTTCTTCGTCGTGTTAACTAAGGCGTCCACACAGTATGCTACATCCAAGCTATATGTGAATGTCACCTTGTCGTCGCCTGACCAAGGAATAGCAGCTGTTTTGTTGGCAATATCGATCAGAAAATCGGCATGCTTGAGGTGCGTCCTGACTTTTGGGAATCCATAGTAGTCTGAGAAGTGTCCGTTGTAGACGACGGTGTATTCTAGATTCGTATTCTCGAGCTCGGCAAGGGTAGCAGCTGAGAAGTCGGGGAGAGGTGATCTGTTACGGAGTTAATTAAGAAGCAGTGAAACGTAAGTTGACAAGATGTCTCACCCGCCAGGGGCTTTGATAAACCACTGGGAGGCAATGAACCTGCGAGTGCTGCTCACTAAATTAGAGGCCCGGGCCAGATTGATCTCTGCTTGACTAGCATCTGCAGTGATGAGATTCAAACACGATATAACAATCTCAACGCCATTCTTCTGAAGTGAATCTTGGATTTGGGCAACATTGGTGTAGTCGATATGGATAGAGGATTTATCACTAGCTTCCTTGGTGAAGTCAGTCGATCGTCATCTTCAGTACGACGGGCTTATTACCTTGCGTGTTAGAACAAAGACGCGGTTTAGTGGATTCTGGCCAAGGACCTCGACAATAGTCCGGCCTACATCTCCCTGGCCACCAGCGACGGCAATGACGTGAACCATAATTAAAGATAGGATGCAAAGGCGCCTCTTCACTATTGGTTGAACCCTGTGTGTAGCGATATTACGGGGACTTGCCTGTCTTGAGATATTCTATCATCCGTCATATATATCAATGTTAAAGACTTGGACTGTATGGGGTGTGTTCATTCTAATGGCCAGGTCTGCACGCTAGAATAACATGCTCGGACACGGCTGTTGAAGAAAGCCGATGGCACGATCTATGGGTTCTGTCTCTCATGCCAACAGGCTTGACTCAGCATCTCAATTAATAGCATAATCTTTGACTAATTTTCACATCGTCGAAAGCGGACTTGGTCGGACATTCTCAAAAGCCCGGGCGGAGTTGATATATCATACGAGAATTTACGAGGTACAAGTCTGGATGTGCGGATGTTTTTGATAATCTATACCCGTATTTCCGGTGCTTTACCCGCCATGTCGGGTTTCCAACCGCCTTGGGGTCCCTTCTTCCGCTCTTAGCGTCGGGTAAGGGATCTTAGACGAAAAAGCGTCAAGAGATATCTATGAACAGTCACGCTTCGGAAATCGGGGCGCTGCAGGGTTTGTTAGCTGTAAATTGCATTTCCGATCTGCTCTGAAGCGTAGGTTAAATAAACCTGTAAATGATTTTTAGTTAACAAATACACAAATTGAAAATTGAAGTCCTGCATACGATATGGCAAGCCTTCCTACCATCACTATTGGACCTGATTTCCAGATACCAGCCGTCAGTCTCAAGCAAACTCTAGCCCGTACGCCTACTAACACCAAAGCAGATCGCTTATGGTACTGGCACCCAATGGTTTCAGTCTGATAATGCCTCGCTCAATCGCGAACCCGTTGAGGCTATCAAAACGGCCATACAAGTTGGCTATCGGCATTTCGATTGTGCACAAAGTAGGGACATCTCACAGATATTTGACCTTTCACTTGCTAACTTTGAAAACTTGATAGTGTACAACACCGAACGCGAGTTAGGTGTAGCTATATCGGAATCTGGTTTGGCCAGATCTCAGTTCTTTATCACGACCAAAGCTGAGACCCTCAACAAGGTGGAAAGGACCTTGAGAACAAGTTTAGAGAAGCTGGGGCTGGACTACGTGGACATGTGAGTTTTCATGCGCTGGTACCTTAACAGGACAACTCTATTGATACGGGGTTCTAGGTACATGATACACAACCCATTCGCTGCTATTTCACCAGCAGATCTCCAATCAGCCTGGAAAGGTATGGAAAGATGTGTCGACCTAGGGCTTACCAGGTATATCGGGGTGTCCAACTGTACTATTCGTCATTTGGACATCATCCTTGACGTCGCTTCAATGAAGCCAGTGATCAACCAATTCGAGATCCACCCTTACCTGCAGCAACCCGAGTTGATGCAATACCTTGAAGAAAAGTCTATCATTCCGATGGGTTTTGCCCCTCTCACACCGTTGACATCCGCATCTCCGGGGCCCGTGGCCGACGTTTGCAAAAGCCTCTCTGAGAAACACAGCGTCTCGGAGTCTGCCATTTTACTTCGTTGGGTGCTTGATCAAAACGCAGCTGTTGTAACGACAAGCAAGAATAGAGAGAGACTGGAAGGTTATCTTCGCGAGGTGTCAAGTTTGAAACTTGATGAGGAAGACTCTTCGGCCATCACAGCAGCTGGCCGTACAAAAGTTATTAGAGGATTCTTTAAGGAAGAATTTGAGGCATTTAAGTAATTTACTACATTATAAGCCCTGAATGTCGCCTTGAATAACAAATTCTTTTTACGAGACTTGCCTTGCCACGATTAATAGGAATATGGTACGTGGCTTTAGGATAATCCGGCAACCTCCTTTCACGGCCTTTAAGAGTACAACCGCTCCCATATTGATAGCGACAGCACGAAGGCAGTGCAGTCTCTCTGTAAACGCTTCGGTTTATAGCTACAGAAGACATTTCAACCACCCAATACAAGGCAAATGAGAATTTATAAACGCACGTCAGATTGGAGGCTCTCATAAATACATCAGTTCAAGCCATGTTTGCAGGCGTGTGGTAAAAAGTACCTGATTTGGCAACATTAGAACATAAATATGATGAAGATATCAATTCTAAGCTATAGATGCCGCGAGATTCTGAAGCATTGGAATATCCATCGCGTAGAGATCCTTTCCTTCGTCGTCGACGAATACCGAGGGGCCCTCACTGATCATCAACATTTCTGTCTCGACCTCAAAAACCAGAGGATCATGTCGCGCCCCCTCGTGCTCTGAAACGTAGTCACCTTTTTCGAAGTGTCCAGCTTGAGGATGATCACCATTTCCCTTGAGGATGTAGATCTCGGCGCTTTTGACATGTCGATGACGGGGGAGGACACCTCCAGGCTCAGCTTTGATCATGACAGTGTAGGCTCCAGTCTCGGGTGTAAGTTTGACCAGCTTGATCCAGATTTTGGGGGCGAGAGGTAGCCATTGTAGGTCGTCGCAGTGAACGGTATCGCCAACGTCTGACGGCTGAGTGGGGAGATTTGAGGAAGCCATTTTGAAAATTTGGCTCTATGGGATATGGGACATTTAGAGTGAGGACTGTGAGCGGAGAAGCGAGAATAAACAGGTATTATTTGTATCTGCCGAATCAATTTGTTGAGCCCAAGACACACAATACCGGGAGGCAAAAGAGATGAAGAGTATTTTACAAATTTAAACATGGAAACGACTTTAGTTAGCTCATATATAGACATCAGGTTTCTCATCGTATTTTCCATGACAATTTTCAAGATCCGCCGTGAAGAATTTTACCCCAAATTGGTTTTTTTTTTGCTCGGACTTGGTTACATGTCCGAAGTCCGATTGTAGTCACGTAGTGGTGCGACAGTGTACCCGTCCACTTACTAGAACTGAGTAATGATTATATAACTTATGATAAAAGATATATTTCTGAAAAAGTGAAAAGTGCCTACCCATCCAGGATGCCCTAATACATGAAATGACTTTATCATATGGATAGCAGGGCATGTTCATTTAAACCCTCTTGTCTAGACGCACATTTATCTTTAAACAACTAATTTACATCTCCAGAGAATACAAGCTCTTTTAGTGATGATCCAGCTACCATGAACAACGCTCCAACTACTCTAGAGAGTACTTTGTACCGCCAAAGATCGGAGCCATTTGACCAGGCATCTCTTTCTCAATCAATCCCTTGAACCTCCATCCAGTACAATGACCTGGCATAAGTAATTCTGGTTCAAGACCCTTCAGATCCCTCATACTCAAGTCCATCTTCTCCCGTGAAGCATCTGCAAGATGATACCCGCCAACGATAGCGTAAATGGGACTGTCGTCGATTTCCTTTGCATGCTTGGCAATGTTGATCAACCCAGCATGACTACATCCGGTGAAGATGACGACGCCCTTGCCTAGACGCTGTCAGCATGAAATGCCATTGTGTTTCGAGAACCTACCCTTGATTTTGCACATGACAAAACGCTCTTCCATAATCGACTCATCTTTAGTCCACTCGGCTTTGCTTGAATCATATCTGATACCACCGAGAATACCTCCCTCGTATGCTGTCTGGCGGGGAATTTCGCCGGAGATGAGGAATGTGTTATCCAGGACAGTGCATGCCTGATCAACGACAATTGTACGTCCGCCAGCATTTTGGATCTCTTTCATGGTAGGATCCGGTTCCAAAGAGATTGGTTGGTCGAACATAACACCCCTGTAGTCTGGTTTCTCTGGAGGCAGTGCGACAATCACAGGATCGTTGTTCGCCCTGCCGTTATTGGCAAGTCGAATTGCCGATAGTAGTCCACCAGAATGGTCTCTATGCCAGTGTGAAAGCATGATGGCCCCCACGTCACTCATCGGAAGTCTCAGTCGCTCAACGTTTTTCTCAAAAATGTCTTCTTCAGGGCCAGCATCGAAGAGCAAAGTGTGGGTCTTCTCGCCTTGTTTGGCTGTCTATTTGGAACTTGAGTCAACTGTGAATCTAGACTGTCGTGTAAGAATTCACTTACAATGAACAAAGAAAGTCCATGGGCACCGCAACAGATGTTTCGCATTGGCATCTCTAATCGAGCTCCACCCCGAGCATCGGGGTCTGAGACCGGGCTTAATGGGACGCCAGCAAACGATTGCGCATGTTTGACCCGGGGGTTAGGGCTGGGAGAAATCTGATCAATCTCATCGTTGATCAAAACGTGGATGTCGAGACTGTCGACCTCAACAAGGGAGGGCCTATTTAGAGTCATCATGTCAAAGAAGCACAACAAGGACGGGTTAGTATGATAATTTGCAGAGGGAACTGCCTCATGGCTCCGTTATGTATGTTGGACGAGGTCATTAGTCATGGTACATTAGTCATGGCACATTAGTAAAAGGGAGTGATTCCACATCACCCTCGTCTAATTAACTGTGATTCCACATCACCGTCTTCTGATCAACTGCCATCCGAAAGGAGGGGCAGCGCTGCCTCTAATGGGTTAAAAAGCCAAGCTTTTGCTAAGAATCCGCTTGAAGGGGCATTTTCTTAAAGCATTCTTAACCACTAGGTAAGATCTTCTTTTTTTAAAGAAAGTTACTGTAATGATAATTTGACTAATTTAATAAAAATACTTTTAACTTCTAGAATTCTTCTTCATAATTTTATTCTATTTTATATTACTGGCCAGCTTTAATTCTAGACTTTAAACTCCCATTTAAGCCCTCTATATTCTCAGTAGTGGAAGGGCAATAATGAAACGAATGCGATGGCATAGTTGCTGGACTCCTGGTATTCTTATGACGGGGTCGAAGCTCGCTAGTCGAGCAAGTGTCGCAGCAGACGGCATCGACAAGACCTTTAGGGTTGAAATAGTACATTTCCATGCTATTTAATGCTATACCAAAGCTTTGACGATTATGACCCCCAGATACGAGTTTGTGATGGAAAGAAGCCTGGACAAAATCATTAGTTAATTGATCCGATGACGTCTGCAATGTGGTTGTCACATAAGGAGAATCTGCCTTCTTTCCATACGAGTCTGCTGCCCGATTCGTATAGCTCGCGTGACCACTAGGTAATACCGCAATTAGGCTTTCCGAGAGACGTGTTTTCTGATTTACTTACTGCGAGCGTTGTTCTTGTTTCAGCCATATTAACTAAAGGCCCTGTGCTTTATGCGTATCTCGTTTAGTAAAAATAACTTCAAGTATCGCTGAGGCCAGGTATCCTGGTAATGTCAGCGGTATGATACGATCCTATGAGAGCATAGCCTCCCAATCAGCCTGGCAGGGTTGAGAGTAACAAGGTGGAGATGTCAGCAGTAGCCTATTATTATGCATATTCCCCAACAGGCACACATGGCGGCAAATGATATCATGTTGTCATCAGCTACGGTGGTAAATTAAATCTCGCCAATCTCAGTTTTTGCTTTCATCTGTATGTCTGCATACTAATGCTCGCAATATCATAACCACCGACTTGTTTGTTTTCAAGTTTTGAACTGTATATTCTCCCTCTCCCTTCTTTTTCTGCTCAGCTTAGGCCTGCGACTAGTGTTGCTGTCAGCATGATTGTTCCTTCCTGCGGTTTTTCGCCTTAAGTTCCTGCCAAAACGGCATTACGTGGCCTCAGCCACTATGTGAATATGGTGATCGCTTCGAAAGGATGCGGTCAGATGGCGTAGGAATACGAGGTCTTGACCTGTAAAAGACTCGAATGTTGTGAGACAGATCTGCCCGACGGAGACGGAGCACAACATGGATCCTTGCATTAGGTAACCTGCCAAGTGATTGGCAGCACGGGCCGTCGCCGTGGAGAGAAGGGGCGCAGTGCTTACTATGCATGTCAGACGGAAGAACAGGCCTTCTACATACATACGAGCTGTTTACACGATGATATAGAAAGCCTCCCCAGGGAAGGGCATGAAACTATAAAAGCCAAGATAATCCCATTTAGATAGGGACTAAAATATCTCACCCTCAAACGTCAGAAGCACTTGGACAACCAACTCTATCAATCTTGAAACAATTCACCAACCACAACCATGCATTTCCCCACTATCCTCGCCGGCATTGCCACCTTCTCCACAGCTGTGGCTGCAACTCCCCCCAAGGAGAAGCCCTACGTCGGCGTCGCCATCATGACCTACAACGGCGACGACTCACTACCTCTCAACGTCCCTCTCGGCGTTCTCACCCACTCCAAGAGGAAGGTCACTGAAATTGAAATCGCCCGCGCCTACTCTACTGTCAAGGGGGTCAAGGCTCCCCACGTCGACAAGATCACTTGCCAGATGTACAAGGACAAGTACGGCAGTGTTCCTGGTAGCAAGGATTTCACTGCCAAGAAGGGTGCACTTATTAGCACCAACCCTGTTGAGTTTGGCTGGCTTCTGTGCCGAGTAAATGCCTCTAAGTAAGGCATGAGGAATTCACTTTGATCGAGAGGTGGGATGGAGAATTGAAGTGGGAGATATACGCCGGGGAGGACAATGAAGCTTGTTCAAGGGCTAGACTGTTCTAGGAGGTGCGCCAGTTCGAAAGAATTCACAGCTTTTGTGATCTCTGAATTCATAACAAAGTTGAAACAGTCGTAGTTTAAACTATTTTTAAATACTTCATTCTCAAGCCAATTGTTGCATCATCCGCAAGCGATCTCATGCGTTGCCAAAGCTTAATCATCATCTACTTCTGATCTAATTTTCTGTCAACAGCAAGAGAATGGCCTTCGATATCTCCAATCTTTCCTTCCAATACCTGCTGCTCGGCGATTTCATCGGCGGGGATTTTGTCGGGAGTGGTGTTGACCAGCATGATCATAGGTAGGAGCGAAGCACCGAGCAAACCAAACGTCACGCAGCTGAAGACCGGTTAGTCATATATACGAAGAGAGCCGGTGGAGAGGGAACATACAATCCAACAAGGGGGTCGCTCTTTGTCTGAGAGTTCATGCCATACGCAATTGCTTGACCGATAGCCTCAAGACATCGAAAGGCCGCTCCGTTTCTCACGTTTTCTAAGCCGATGTCAGCTATAGCACACTGATCTTTGCGCATTAAGCCTACCTTGAGCGTCCGTCGCAAAAGATGACAGAAGCCAATACATATACGACTGTGATAGAGGTCCTGTCGTCTGCACAAAGAAATACGGCAAGAAAGATGTTGGGAATAGTCTGTCATCCCAATCGATTGCACCTGGATCATTGCGTTCGAAACGGACTTGCATGATGATTGACCAGATGTATACTCCAACGTTAAGGATCACGACGGTATAC
Source organism: Fusarium sp. MBC 119 (assembly GCA_030411635.1). Taxonomy (NCBI): domain Eukaryota; kingdom Fungi; phylum Ascomycota; class Sordariomycetes; order Hypocreales; family Nectriaceae; genus Fusarium; species Fusarium sp. MBC 119. The sequence continues at coordinate 25,704 of JAPERM010000044.1, read as the reverse complement.
ATGCCAATTTGAGCACGGCGACGTTGGGCAAGCTTCTCAGCGTCGAGGATGAAGCCGAGACCGAAGCAGCCAACGCTAGAAACGTTAGTGATTCTCAAGGCCCATTGGGCAATAATCTTACTCACATGCAGAAAAAAGGTGAGATAAGAGATGAAAGTGCTCGCGCACGCACTGTGAAGTGGATACCAAGATACGTTGACCAAGAGCCACTATCGGCATAATCAGTACCATTCCGTCCTATCCGCGGATTCTTTCACTTACCTGTAAAAGAAAGACCACAAAGCCCAGAGGGCTGAAAGAATAATGAGCTTCGAGGTCATGGTCTTTGATATGCGGCGGATTTCCTGCTTGGTGGAAAGCGTCTCTGCCGTGACGATTTTGGTACCATCGGATCGAAGGACGCGCTCGAATGGTACGATCATAAAGGCGAATGGCAAACTGCATCAATGTTAGATTTGTAGTGGCGATGGTATACGAGGACACTCACGCCAGGCATTCGATGATCAAAAAGGCGATGTAAGTATCTGGAGTGACGCCACCACTGACGCCTTTCTCGTGGTTCTTGGACAAGCTGAGGGAGAGTCAGTCGAGCCCATATCAGCTAGGTCAGAGACTTACTTTATTGCACCACCAACAAGTTGTCCCAAATTTCTCGACACGATCCACAGAGCCAGGTATTTACCTCGCGCACCAGACGGAGCAAGGGTCATGATAGCGCCAGCCTCGGCGACATACCAGCAACCAGTTCCAACACCGCCAATTGCACCACTGAGAATAAGATACTGGGCAAGTCAGTTCTCTGCCACTTCTTATACATAGATATGTGTACTGACCCATTGATTACCAAACTTGCTGTTGCAGTAATACGCTGATCCTTGGATGGGGAATGACATGGAGCCGATGACGAGAGCCCACTTGACGCCGATTTTGTTGACAATGGGACCGCCCATTAGACAGGCTAATTAATGGGATTAGTTTTGCCAAGGGCAACTTGGAAGGATACATACTCAAAGCGAGTGCAGCATAGCGAAGTGCTGTTGAAATATTGGATACTTGAGGAGTTGCAAGACCACCACCGCCAAGGCCTCGGGCCAGTTAGTCTTGTCTGCATAGCCTTGTGTCTTGAGGGGTACATACCTGCAATGGCATCCGACATAGCGGGACCACAGAAAGCTTGGATACTCAACAGTATCATCTGTGTCAAACTATGCTGCCAGATGTATTTCCATAGTGGAACATCCCTGGTACCCATACCGGCTTCCTGTACAGACGGAGCGCGGTTTGGGGAAGAGACGACAGTCTTTGAGTCGCCCATGTTTCAGTACTATGGATAAAGAAAGTTGCTTGGAGGTTAGAACAGAGAAAAGGAGTGGTTACTCTTCATATATGTAGCCATTCTTCGATAACCCTTGTCCAACGTTTTCATGGCTCCCCACGGGGTATGAATCCACCATACTGTAATTCCCCCGCACAAGATTGAAGGTCCAAGCGATGATAGAACGAAGACTCGGAAACCTTGAATCTAGCCAATCATGACCGGTTGATTGTATGCTCCACTCGGCCTCCACCTTCCATGTAGGGTAAGTCTGTTCCGTTATCGCTCAGTCAGAGCCATAAAGTCCAGAGGCAGGTCCAACCGAGTGGTTGACCGCTGGCAGCATGACTCGTGACGTAGCACTGACTTGGTTCCATCTGAGGCTTGAGCGGCTCCGTGATCGCCATGGGAGCCAGATTTGTCTGATAGTGCATCTCGTTCCTCTTATCTAGTCTGATTAATTCTTTCCACCTTATCTGTCCATGCGAACGAGCCATGATTCATGGATTTTGTTCCAGGATATTGTTCGTAACGCAATGACCGTTTGTACGTACCAGAGCAGCAAATAACATTACCCAATTCCGTATCGTCAAGCATACATTCAACTTTCAACGCCTTTTTTACATCAACTACAACCTCGACAACATGCGAACTCTGGGGTACAGGCAATACAATACTACTCTCTGGAAACGAGTGTGATGTAAGTGGTGCTTGACAACCCATTTGATAGCAGCAGGTCCAGCCGAAAGCTAGGGGTTCAACGTCCACCCTTGTCCCGTGAATCTCAACCGACTGAATCCCGCACAACTTTAAGAATGGAGATTTGGAATACACTTCGTTCTTGTTATTGCTTTCTAGTGTCTAGTTAAAGCTTAAGCTCAAGTTACTTGAAAAAAAAACTAAAAAAACTGTTATCGGCCCTGATATCCCATTTATGAGCCTCTGCTGTAGCGTCCGATGCAGATGGAGTTAAGCCCGTCTTCATCCGAGCTCATAATCGAGGTGAAGTAGGAGTACCCCTGGATGTTGTCTTCCATGAGCTCCCAGCCCAGAGACGAGCAAAATATCAACTACACTACCCAAGGCATCACTTTGCATCAAGCTTTCTCATCCCGCCTCATCATAATTGCGCGACTGACAACTGAGCCATCAGCCATGTCTTCATCTCGTGAGCCACTTCGAGGGGCCTCTCCAGCCGTCCAGACTTCTTCGTATCCCGTCGGAATGAATTCAAGACGCCTGAACGTCCGCTCCCCATCATCAGTCGCTGTGAGCGCTGGAACAGTGTAAGTAAGGATCATCACTACTCCCAGAGCGACTCACCTGATGTGCCTACCACGGTGAAGCCCTGCTTCTTTGCCGCTTGAACAGCAGAATCGACGGCGAACTTTCCGAAGGCCTTGACGGGACGTTGTCTAATGTTGGACGCGTGTCGCTCGATGTGGAAGATGTGGACGCCGACGACGCGGCTGCCCTCTAGGTCTGAGCTGCCGAAGTCGGTGGATGCCTCCAGGTTGGCCTCCTTCATGACACCGCGAAGAAGATCGTTCCAGATGTTGAGCCTAACGGGCAGTGCAATAACTACACCAACGGAGACTGGTCTTGCCTGGTCGATCTCATCGTCAGCGATGAACTCAATTGATAGGCCGGGTGCCGTTGCCGCCCAAGCTTGCAGGCGGCTAAACGGGAGATCTGCGGGGTAGATATCCTGATCCGACGCGTGAATGTCACGAAGCGTCCCCTCAGGGAGAGGTCGGAAAGTAACTAGTTTTGTCCAGTCCATGGCTTTTATCGTCAGGTATTTGGCTTCCGATGTTTTAGCTGAGGAGACGCGAGACAGCGGTGGTAAAATGTGTGATAGGTAGAGGGGAGAAACGTGAAAGATAGGTGGGTCCAGGGAGAAACTCTGCACGAACTATCTGAGATCTCAAGTAAAAATACGATAGTTTATAAAAATAGCTAGAAAAGCAAAATTAATATTAAAATCAAGGTCTTTATTACAACAATTCATATTTCTAATGTATTAAAGTATTCTTTTTAAGAATTCATACTATCTAGCTTTCTTTTATTATGCCGTGCTCGGTTTGTAACAACATACCGAATCCACTATTTCGCAGCAGTTTGGCCTACCATCCGAAGCTGAATATAACCAGATAGTGCTGCTAAAGCGGGAGCTTATCCCGGTGAGATCTTTCAGGACCATTGATATTGTCAACTCGGGATTTCAGGTTCGAATACTTTCCCCCAGGCTCATCCATTCACACTTATAATTACGTCATCACTGCTGTGAAGCATGGCCTTTCATTCTTCAGAAACATATGAAGTTCTTATTTCAAAGTCAAAGAAGACTCAGAACTCTGACATTCAACTTGAAGAGTTATAAAAAGGGTCTAGTAAAAGCGAAACTATTCTAGGCCCGAGCAAGTAGAAACACAGGGTTTAATTTTTCAGTATATCATATCAATTACGTATCATGTCATAGCGGTACCTGAACCCGAATTGTTCCAGCGCACGTTCCCTGGTAATAAGTCTTTCCGTCCGAGTTCCCAGCATTAAGCGTGGGGAAACCATGTTGGCATTGAGGAGAAGAACAGCCGTCTTGGAAGTCATCCTTGACAAAGAAAATCTCGCAGAAAGATCCAACAATTCTGAAAAACGAACAATTGTCATTCGCGAAGCAGGAAGCGCAGCAAGATGTCGGGCCATCGCCACTCGTCAACTTTGTGAGTCTCAGGGCCACATTAGTGCTTGATAGTGAACTAGACCCCTCGATCTTAAGACTGCTGACATTGTCGCAAGGGTTAGCTGTAGCTGTAGCAGTTTTGGTCTCGGTCTTGGTTTGGTAAGTGATCTCAGTCTTGACCTCGGTCTCAGTCTCAGTCGTCGTCTGGACATCTGTGACGGTGGTCTGAGTACGGTCGGTCTGGGTGATTGTAGTAGTAAGAGTCGAGGTAGTCTCGGGAGCAGACAATGTTGGACCAGCAGCATAGTGGATGACGGTGATAGTTCGCGTGGTGGTCTGTCGGGGTCCGCCAATCCTGTATACCGTGCGGGTAACAGCAGGCTTGTTCTTGGTAACGGTAGCAGTCTTGGTGGCCGCGGGCTTGGTGCTAGTAAGGAAGCAAGCTGGATCGCGATTGTAAGCATGAGTCTATGTGAGCAGTGCGAGATTGGCTTACAGCATGAGGTAGGCAACGGCTTCTTGGCGTTAGACCTGCCGGACTTCGCCGCTCGCTTTTTGACAGTGCACTGGCGCCGCTGCGTGAATGGAACAGTAGTAGTAGAGGTCGAGGTCCTATGACAGTGTTAAAGCCGAGCCTGAAAAGAAAAAAAAAAGTATATATGCCTACATGGTAATGGTGTTGGTGTTGGTGATAGTATCGGTCTCAGTGTCCGTAACCCTGTCGACCGAAGTGATAGTGGAACTATCAGTCAAAGTGGTTGTGGTAATCTTGGTAGACGTCGCGGTAAGGGTGACGGTTGGCTGGGTGGTACTAAAGTCACAAATTGGTTAGCTCAATCCAATTATGCTTCCCTTCTTCTTTCATAACGTCTAATGGATAAGAGCTACGTACGGCTTGCCAGTTTTGGTTGTGATCTTAAACACCTTCTTAGTCGCGGGCGGCGGCGCAAGGGTCTTGGTGGTAACGCTAGTAACGCAATTGGTACGAGTTGAGGTAACGGTTTTTGCTGGAGGTTGACATGTTGCAACGTTGATGTAGCTCTTGGCTAAGCGTCAGATGGTTAATAAGCGTGGTAAAATAACCTAAGTGAATTGAGCCTTACCGAACAGTGCACGGCATTGATTCGCGTCGCGGTTCGAAGTGTACTTGCAGTACGAAGGAGTGGAACCCTTGCACGTCGGTGGTGCTGTGGCCGAGGCAGCAGTGGTGAATAAAACGAGAACGTTCTGAAACTTCATTTTGGCCGAGGGAATGATATGATCTGTATTATGGAGCCTGTTGTTTGGACCTATTCACAGAATTCAAGGTGGTGAGGCTTTGGTCTTTCTTTAAATAGTTATGTCTGAACTGAACTGAATGTCTTTCTACTCACCAGCAGGATGCTCCTCTCTGTCGCTTTTTCTTCTTCTTTTTTTGAGACTATTTGGACGCTATCCGGGGCCCTGCTTCCCCTACCCTGCTGCATACTGTGGTCTGTCGATGCCTGTCCGCTCTGTGGAGGGTGTCCCGTCATGGTTAGCGTGGTGGCGGTTTATCCGGATCTAAGAGAAGCCTAACAACTTTGTGTGGATCTGTCACGGCCATCTGTTAGTAGCATAACAGTAGAAAGCAAGGCCCAACAAAGTCTGGATGCACGGATAAGATCAAACGTCAAGGGTCATGGCTCAAAGTGGGATCATGAGCAGTTTTGTTTCCTTTTGGAGATGCCTGCTTTCACCCACATTACAAACTATCGACAATAGCTGAAGCTGGGCCTCATGGCCACAGCTTCGGGGCATTTCAGCGGTCTAGACAAGTAAGCGCTGCATCTAAGCGAGACCATGCGGACCTTGTGCTGATCTTGTACCCTAGTCTGTCTACTTTGTTGCGCTGGAGCAAAATACGAGTGGGTGGTCGCCGACGGGCCTGGACACGTAGACCATGTGTTTATCGATGAGAAGAGCTAATACTGTTGGTCTTATGCTGGAGACGCAGTATCAGCTTTCAGCTTGCAACATCCTATCAGCGAGTGACTGATTTGGAACCGGCGAAGTCCGGACTGATTTAGATTGGTGAGCAGTTGTTGTTCACATCTGGCGGGGAGGCCCCCCAGCGTTAAGCTTACTTACCGTGTTTGGACAGTTGCGAGGGACTCCCAATCCAATGAGGCCGTGCACAGCTTATAGCGGTTTTAGGTAGCCCTTTGCCACGTATGAATCGCTATCGACGTCTTTGCACAACACCATAACTCCCATTAGTGATTGGATTCATGTTTTGGTTGTAGGGTAGTAGATACAATGGTGCAACAAGTTTATGATCGGATTTCTGGATTTCTGTATGATGCAGCGAGAGTCCACCTAAATTCAATCTCATTTGACAGTAGCAGGCACATAACGGTTCAGCCGCTGCTTTTCGTGTTAGACTTCATGCTGTAACCTTTGAGGAATACCGTTTCTAGTCAGGATTAAATACTCAATTGATGTATTTACGGTATAACGCTGTGAGAATACAGTTAAAGCCCACACAATCCTCGCATAACAAGAGGAAGAATATAGTTGAAGGCAATTACTGCGGCGTTGCGTTTACATAGGGTTCAGAAGCTTGAGGGTCAAGTATGATCCGGCCAGGCGCCCCAAAGCTCACGTTCATATCAGAAACAATTAGTTTCGGGTGGCAATTAACGTTGTCGCATTCGAGTAAATAGTTAGATATAGCCAAAACACATCTGGGAGGGGATATTTGTGTCACTACTAGCCTTTTCGGAAGGCGTGATGCGGTGTATAGAGATTAATTGCGTATCACTCAGTTCCAGGCTTTTAGAGACTGAACTCTCCACTAATAAGCAAAACGGAAGTCCAGCCTCTTGTTACCCTCATCCTTGGTTGTATCGAGGTAATGCTTCTTCTGGTCGTCATCCATCGCATCCCAGACTTTAGCCCGACTCTTGTTTCGCCAGATGTAATACGCCCTGGTCAACATATACAGCGTTACGTTGAGGGCAATAATAGCTAGAAGGTTCTTATTGCCATCTCGATATCTTGGAGCATCGCCCTTGCGGTAGACATTTGATGCAATGATGCCACCAGACTGAACAGTCATGTTGTAAACCGCTGCTGAGACTGTTCTGAGACGAACAGTATTGGAATTGCGTGAGTTCCAACTAACTTGAATCGGGTGGGCTAGAATATCCAGTCAGCTGCGTGAATAGAATAGAGTGTAAGAAGATGTGATCGCACCAGTAGGAGAGCCCAATAATAAAGTGAGTACCGCAAACGACACCCAGCGATTGACCGTACTCATATCAACCACATAAAGATAGATGACGAAAGGGAGTTTCCAGACCTGCACAGCTGCAGCAAGGAAAGATCGCTCGTTCCATTTCTCAGAGAGATATGTAAGAAGCAACAGACCTCCTATAGATAAAATGGTATGAGGAATGGTGAGTAAATTTGTGACAAGCACATTGAAGCCGAGGTTCCGCAGGGTCAGGGTGAAATATTGAGCGGGAGGCGTGGCCGGAATCAAAAAGGTTAGACCAATGGCATAAATAGGCCAAAGATCGTAGTCCCGAAGCGATGCCCATAGCAGTCTTGGAGTGATAGGCTGACGGTTGTGCATATCACCCTTACTAGGATCGTCGCGAATGACCCGGTTGACCATAACGCGTTCCTCTCTGTAATACTATTAGCTATGATTCGTTTCTTGTATTGACTGGGAAAACAAACCGTTCGGTGAACCAGCCATCCTTTCCGCGGAGGATACCTGAGGTTTGAGTCGGTCCAGCGGGCATAAGAAACCATGCAAGAATACCGACGACAAGAGTTAGTAGACCCTGGATTTTTTCTAAATGTCAGTTTATTTCATACATGAACAGGTATGTCAGAACCAACCTCGAACAGAAACAGCCACCTCCAACCCTCATACCCGTGCCACCCTCGCAGTTGGAGGAAGCCTGCACCGAGAAAGCCACTAATGATGTCTGCGACGTTGTACGCAGTCCAGAAAAAGGCCAGTCGCACGGTGAGTTCGCTCGAGGTGTAAAAGTAACTGAGATAGAGGATAGTCTATAGAAGAAATAGATTAGCATAGTTCATGGCGCCGACATTTGGAGACTTGCATCTGGAATAAAGCCGCCTTGGAACATGGCCAAGAGAGCGCGACAAGCGAGAAACGAGGCCCTCCCATTCAACCAGAACTGGCCCTATTTGTTGCGTTAGATAGATTCATAGAGAATAGCCCAGGCCGTGACATACAGCAGACACTAGACTCCAAAGACATAATTGCATTGGGATCCATCGATCAGGTCCAAGGAATTTGCTGACAAGTTGAGATGGAAGTTCGGCACACAAAAAAGTTAACTTGAAAACGGTGTTACCCAGGTTGTAGTCTAGTAGAGTCAGTGGGCATGCTGGAGTATTCGGGTTCATGGGTACTAACCATTGGTATCCATCTTCAGATCCGGAAGAAAATTATCAGAGACAGCTTGCGAGAGATTGGAACGATCCAACTCCAGAGCCATAAACATAACACAGGTAAATATCATAATTCGGAGATCGATTTTACGAATAACCTTCCGTTCCTCATTGACAGTCCATCTCGCCGAAGGATCGAATCGATGAATATTCTCCCAATCAGGACGAGGCTCGTAACGTTTCGCCATTTCGGGGTCATCAAAGACGGACCGACGGGTTGCAATGGCATCGCCATCTTGTTTTTGTCTTCGCTGCCACCAGCTTCGAGGCTCTTCCGCTGGAGCTAGAGGGAGGTCAGAGCCGACATTAATGACGCTCGAAGCGGCAGGTGATTTCTCATAGTCTGAGTCGATCGGCTCGAGGTGATGATGAACATTGTCTTTGTTTTCTGGCTGGTGGCCATTCGGTTGAGCCATTGTGTATTCGTAACAAGAGCAATTGTCTTTGTGTTTGGCAGAGCTGGTTTAATCAGATTGCATTGACGAAGCGCAAGCTTTTTGAATGCGAAGATCCTTGGTGGTATTGTTTCCTCCTTTGGAACGTCAACCGATTGCGACATCCATGGTATTAAAGTCGACAGGCATGTGTCTAGGGATATGTTTAACGAATCCATGGCGTGACGATTCGTTACAATAACGAGATGTCGGATCTCGTTGCCAGTTGTTGGGGCGGTAGCGAATGCATTGTTTCTAGGACCTAGCACCCTACAATACTATCTATCATTTTGTCCAAAGCGTATTCCAAAAGAGACTCAAACAATTGAGAATCCGTAGAAATTCAGAGGTAAAGTTGTGCTGAGTAAAATTCCAAAACCCTGAGAATCCCAATGGTTCCTTAAAGACGGACCTCGCGCGGAAGCACGCCATTCTCCTACTGAAGTGGGAATAAAGTTGCACCGCGGAGATATAAAGACCGCACTATCTCGATGGTCCGAGCACCTATCAACATTCCCCTAACGTGTTTGGAATACAATAGCGGGGGGCGAGATCCGAGGTGGGTGGCCGACCAAGCCGACGACACGCCGAGGATACGCAGCTACCGAGCTAACATGACACCGCAGAGTGGGCAAAATATGTAGCTAAGTAGGAACCAGCAGTATTTGTCCTAATATGGAAAAAGATGAAGACGTGATTTCCTACAATTACCTTGGCATTGGAATTCCTCGCAGCTGAGTGGTTCCTGTAGGGATGATGCAATCCACTACAGTTTTGTCGTTTTACTAGGGGGATGAGAGCTGAAGAAGTCTCATCGGGTAATAAATGGCAAAGCAGTAGAAAGATATGAAAGAACAGAAATCATTCTGGATTAAGACTGATTTTAGAAAAGAATTATTTTTGCGGAATATGATATTAAAAACTATACTCATGAAGAAACCATGGTTCAAGGCATTGTTTACCTACTGGTAACCCATCTTGTTCTATCCAAATAAATATACTGGATAGTTCTCAAAAGGGCTGCCACTATCGTAGCTCTCCCACACCTTGAGCAAGTGGTCAGAAATATTAGCATACGTCCTGATCTTACAATGTCGCTCGAGCTCCTGCAACCGACTGAAGATGTATTCGCGGTGTCTCTCTTCTGTAAACCCTGGGCCTATAAGAGCTATTGGCCAGAGAAGAGCCGTCTCGTATTGTGAACCAGGCGGCATGAGACGTAAAATTTCAATGGCCCATGCTGGCAGATTGCTCATGCCCAATTGAGAGTTTTCTAACTGGCACTGCCGTCTGTAACTGATAGCTGCCACTCGGTAGAGTTCAGAAACTAACCGCTCCTGACTCCATTGGCTTGCGGATGAGAGGCTCTCAAGCGATTGGAAGAAGGGGTCATAGAGAAAGCCTGGATCCGATAGAGGAAGTAACTCAGTCTGTTTGCTCATTTCTGGTTCCTGGAGCGCGAGACTCGGCAGCCAGCTAAGTGTCCCGTCCCAGGCAGTGATGTCGCCATCAGTCACTGACATGTCATTTGCGCCTATGCGCGCTATGATAGTAGGAAAATAGAATCGATGTATTAAATCTTCCTTGGGTTGATCCAATGGTGAGCATCTGGTCCTGTCCAGATAAAAGCTTGATAATGTCGAAGTCCTCAGGGAAGTTGATCGGACAAGATCATTGTAGAGGAACGAATTGGAAAGAAAGATCATGGCATCGTCTCGATAGCTTGCTTGGGAATTGTGCTCAATTTTATGCAAGATTTCGACGAAGGGTTCAGATGGAAAGAGCTGGGCGAAAAGCTGTAGGTGGATTGTGCCATTTTCTTCACCTTCTCCGTGGAGTTTCTCATATAGCATCAGCAGCACAGAAGTTGCTAGTAACGGGATAATTGCGTCATCTCCGATTATCTCCATTGTTCGTGCAGTAAGAGCCGGCATGAAGCTGTTACCGCCTTGGTTTAAAGCCTCTTGACGAGCCTGCGGGTTTTCCACAATCTCTTTGACAAGGCGGCTGCATCCTCGAATTGCCTTTGACCTGTATCTTAGCATAGCAACGTCCATGGTGAACTTGCCATCTTCCCAGCTTTGCACGCAACTGAGGGCTAGCATAGCGTCCAAAACTGGCCTACTTTGCATAGCCAGTGGAATTAGTACCTTAAGGAAAGGACTGGAAGAATCTTTGCAGGTCGGGTATGTAGTCGAAAAGAATCTCGTGTACCGGTCAAGGAGTTGCCAATCTAGGGGATCGAGATCGAATGACCAGTCAGATAAGCTGGGAAATAGCCGGCTGTCCTCGGTAGAAAGTCCACTGGATGATCGCTCGTTGGATACACTGGCAGTATCAGGCGAGAATGAGGATGATTGCGATAGGGTGACCACCTCCGAGTGAGAGCTGAAAGCGGGTGTTGATGGCTTTTGTCTGGATGCACGTAACACCGACTTCTTTGACGGCGGCCCTCTTTTCTTCATGCCATCTCTTCGTGTATCATCCTCCCACACAAGCTGGGTACCTCTGTCGCAGAACAAACCCAATCTTTTGCAGTTGTCGCATATCGTAGATGCATTATCGCACTTCTTGCGTCTAGGTTATATGAGCAGCAGGCGGGCCCAGGATTTGGGGTCAACGCACCTTTTTCTGCACGTCCAACAACCATTTCTTGTTCTCCGCTTTGGCAATTGGGTATCCATATTCCTCCTCTGAGGATCAATTCGCAAAGAAACAACACGTTGGCCGTGATATCTCGGCAGAGCGGGGAAGTCAGGTTTGGTAGGGCAGGAGAGTTTAGCTTATCAGAGAAGAGCGGGTAGCATTTATGTATTTAATGCAGGGGTGCTGTATCGGGGCTCTTGATACGCTACCGTGTACGAACTCGAGGTAGTATTTCGCAGATATCTATCAAGTACCTCGAATTTGTAAATCCGCAGAGTAATAAAATGATATATGAAGGATTAAGCTGGTTTAGAAGGACGTAACTATCTCATAAATTAAGATAATAGAAATCGGTAGAGCGATAGCCTCAAGTAATAAATCACAGCGACATTACTAATCTTTCTAGTGCTAGCTACTAGCTCTTCCCACCAGTCCCTAGGCTTTATCTCCAGGCAATCCCATCTCGTGAGTAGTATCTTGAAGATACTTGATCATATCACCACACCACTTGTTAATCTCCTCTGGACTCACAGTCTCAAGTCTACAGAGGCCAGGCTTTCCCTCTGGATCCGACTCAGCTACGTTCTTTTTATACCTCTCCTGCAACTCAGTTAGCGCACTACGGGCGCGCTGAGCCATCACCTCCAAACGGTAGGTTGTCCACTGGTAGTACAACTCGGACAGATGGGATTTGTTCCTGACGTTGGCATTGGTTGTATCATCGACAAGAAGAGGGTTCTTGGGTCGGAACGACGTGACAACGGTAACGCGCTCGGGCATGTTTGTGACTGGGGCCGCTGTGTGGGTGATGTATCGGCCCTGGAGAAGGACGGCGCAACCCTGTGATATATTAGTCGCAAAGTCGAAAAGTTCACTATCACTTCAGGCTAATCCTTACCATCTGTGGTGCTTTCACTTTGAGAGTGGTTCCATCTCCCTTCATAAGCTCAGTCTCCCCACCAGTCATATGTCTAGCATCAGAGAGCATCACAACGCAAACCCAAGGGTGGGAGTCCTTATGCCACTCGATAATGGGTTTAGACTGGTCAGTGACGGCTTTCTTCTGAGGCTTTTCAGCATCAAATCTCTTGATAGCTTCTTCAGTAGCCTCGGGAGGTTCCACGGGTGTGTTTCGAACAGCATCGAGGCCACCAGGTCCAAGCTGAACGTTTGCATGACTGATCTCGTAGTCCATAGCAGGGACAAGCTCCACCCCGGCAATGTCGCTCACAATCTTGAGGACCTCAGGGGAATGCCAAAGATCGTGGATGAAAGACGAATAACGCGGTGCCATACCTCGAAGCTGGACGGAACCAGGTCGGGTGTGATGGAGGCAGTTATCCATGACGTCCTTGCTGAAGAGATCTTGGCGATACCGAAGGATGGCCTCCTGAGACAGCAGGGGAAACGGCTCTGTGATTGCAATGGGAGACAGCGCTGTCGGCTCCAGAGCAAGATCCTTCATAGTGAGGACCTTGGATGGAGGCGAGTATGCCAAGTGTTTTGTGGGGTTGAACGGAACACTCGAGCTTTGTTTATAAGTGTCATTCTTGACGGTCTTGAAAGCGTCCATGGCAGGGACAGTGTCAACAGAAATTGAAGGTGCCATGGTGAGTATTTAGGAATATTCAAATCAAAAAGCAGGAAAGAATGGGAGGTAAGTGTGTCAGTTGTAGAAGCTATAAGTTGACAGTGTTTAGGTTGATCAAAACTTCTGGATCTTAGCGGATATATATATACAATCAGACAGTAAGCTGCCGACCATTACGCTCGGTGATACTATCAGAGGAGATTCCAAGTGTGGCGGCAATCGTGGTCCTCCCATACCTGTTGAGATGCCTTGTGAGATGGATAAAGTGCGGGGAGGGAAATACAACCCGGGATGTCAGCGAGCGCTACCCAGCCTATGCCATAGCTGGAGTATTGAAAGCGCGGTCACACGTCTGATATGCTATCAAACTTGGTCACTAAAAGACCAATCTTGCGCTTTGCCCCAAACGGAGTATTGTAAGCGCCAAAAGATGGGGGTCAGATTTTCGAGGACCGGAGGTTGCGGGGAAGATGTCGCTGGTGACATTTCCGCGTTATTCCAAGTTTGGGGTATTCAAAGCGGCCCAAACCTAAATTCCGAGTCTCTGGTTTAACGCTATGCCGTGAATGGCGTATTTGAAGCGCCGAGGCAAGTAGGAGTGCCCAACACTTGGCCTGCTAATTGGCAAAATGCATGTCACCAGTCCCGCGTTTCTTTACCTAACTGAGAAATGGTTGTCGAAGGCATGATGCAGTCCCCACTTGGGATTCGAGATTTTGCTCTTATCGCCTAGGGTCGGGGTCTTCTCCGCCATTACCCCGTATTCTTCCAAGAGCACAGTCGAGATAGTAAGGTATGACCTATCAAGCTGTGACTATTGCTAAGTATACACACGCTGTACATATAATCCCCAGTATTTCACATAAAATACGATCCTGAACAGCAGTCCAAGTCTCAGTCATATCAATCATACCTTCCTACCTCATTGCAACTTACATTCTCTCTACTCATTCTGTCGAAGGACAACGTCGCAATGGCGCCCTCATATGATACCAAGAGCCTTGAGCATGCGAATTTCGACGCCATGCCACCTGTAGAAAAGACGCCCACCAACCTTTCCAATTCTAAGGGAGAGGTCGAGGAGGTTTTCAACGATAACGGGATTGATATGCGGGGTCTTTCTTCCGGGGTGAGCGAGGCCTATCAGCGGAAAGTAGCCATCATGAACCAAGCCATTGTCGACATAGGTATGGGAAGTTTCCAGTGGAAGATATTTACTATGACAGGCTTCGGATGGTTTGTGGATAACGTGAGTGAAATTTTATCCTTGAATATTTTGCATATGAACTGATTGTGAAAACTACCCTAGTTCTGGATGCAAGCCATCACCATCATCAGTCCTCCTGTCCGGGACGAGTTTGCCGTCAAGCGCATTGCTTTTCTCACTCTGGCTAAATACGCCGGCCTCGTCGTGGGTTCTTCAGTCTGGCCTATGACAGCCGATGTTATTGGTCGTCGTCTAGCTTTCAACATCACACTTCTCATATCCTCCGTCAGCGGACTGATAGGTGCCGGAAGTCCAAATTTTATCGCTCTGGCTATCTTCACTGCCTTTATTGGCGTTGGTACCGGTGGCAATCAGCCTGTAGACAGTGCCATCTTTCTCGAGTACATTCCTGCCACGCACCAGTACCTTCTTACCATGCAGTCTGCGTTCTGGTCAGTGGGCCAGGCGGCAGCTGTCTTGATTGCATGGCCGCTTATCGCCAACTATTCATGCGATCCAGACTCTGAGGCTGGCTGTCGATTTGACAACAACCTGGGCTGGCGCTACACATTCTGGGCTTTCGGTGGTCTTACTATGGCTATGTTTCTTCTCCGACTTTTGTTTCGGGTATATGAGACACCCAAGTTCCTTCTCAGCAAAGGTCGTGACCAACAGGCCGTTGATGTCATCCACAAGATTGCAGCCAGAGACGGCAAAACATCTTGGCTTACTCTTTCTCACTTCGAAAGTATCGATACCGAGTTGAGCACTACAGCTAGAGTAGACACTACGGTCCCAGCCAACAATCACAAGACCGTCATCAAGAACAGTCTGGATAAGATGACGCCTGGCAAAATCCGCGTCCTGTTCTCCACCCCCCGTACAGCTATTTCTACCACTCTCATGATCTTCCTCTGGTGCTCAATTGGCATGGCCTACCCGCTTTACAATTCCTTTATCCCTATCTACCTTGAGAACAAAGGTGTTTCTTCAGGGGCCTCAGCTACCAACACTGTATATCGAAACTATGCTATTCAGGCAGTCTGCGGTATCCCAGCCTCCTTACTTGGTGGTTTCACAGTCGACCTAAAGGGCATCGGCCGGAAAGGGACGGGAACATTCGCATGCCTGTCGACTGGTGTCTTTTTGTTCCTTTTTACTCGCGCCACCACCCAAGCTGGTGTTCTTGGCTTCACATGTGCCATCGCCTTCTTCCAGAACCTGGTATATGGGCTGCTATACTCCTACACCCCGGAACTCTTCCCTGCCCCGGTTCGTGGCACCGCCAACGGCTTAGTCGCCATGTTCAATCGACTCAGTGGTCTGATTGCTCCCATCATTGCGGCATATGTTGGGATTGATAATGATTACCCTATTTGGATCTCGGCGGGTTTGTTCATTTTGGCTGGGTTAGTCTTTTTAGTCTTGCCATATGAAACCAGGGGCCGTGCTGCGGCATAAAATCCAAGAGGGTCCTTTTACTGATATTTATTTTTCCTCTATCAATTGTTGTATGTATTTTATGAAGGCGATTTACCTAGTTTCGAACGAGGAAGTCTGCCATGATGTTGTGATGTGATCGAAGTCTCTGTCAGTCCATCCTTATATGTAACTATCATTTTATAGATTTCTTACGGTATCAAGTACAACATGAACTAAACGGCTATAATTCCTAGCTCGAAGATTTGAAGATACATTAGCAGTTCTCAAGAAAAACTACAAATGTGGTTTTTGTATCCTTGGTAGTTAGCAAGGCTTATATGCTCTAGCGTCTAATACGAGGCAACACCAGACGTCCGTGTGAGAATATCACATTCTCGCCTCCAAACCTCGTTGCGTCCCTATCACCTCCTTCGTGACGCATAGGCGGGATAGTACCCTGGGTATTAACTGAACCAATTTCGAGCGAAAGCTTCTGTCCCTTGTCAAAGAGAAACGCCGACGGATAAATAGGCACCAGCACTTTGTACGTATGGCCTGGGACAACTTCAGACCTAGCTGTGACTGGTTGACTGATGACTCGTTGCGTGTCGAAGTGTTCAACATTCTCATCACGGTGAGATAGGCGGAAGTAGCCTCTGGAAAAGCTATCCATGGGCTCACCGTGATTGCCGAGTAACACAATAGGCTTATCGTTCTCGTCAATTGCACGCAAATAGATAAAAAGATCCAGATCTTGTGCCCTTGTATTGACTTCGAGCTCAAGATATGGAGATCCAAGTAGCTCAAATGATTCGGTAAAAGGGACATCAAGTGCAAAGGAGATATTTTCCTTGTAACCTTGATAGGAAAAGGGCTGCTTTTCTCCCTCAGGTTTGCTTAAGGAAAGTTGTTTTTGAGTTGTCAGGTAGAAAGAGGTGTCTTGTGCATCTGCTGGAGGGAAGGAAGTCTCGTCTTCACGATAAAAACTGCTCGTTCCGTGATGTTGGAGAAGCCGAATTCGAGGTACTTCGAGCATTCCATTGTCTTTCTTGTCGAAAAGAAAATAATCTAGAAACTTCTTCTGTATGGCAACATGGCTTGACTCGAAGAATGCACCTAAATGATTTCCGGTATGCTGTTCGAGCCATTTATACTCGGAAGAAACTCCATTGAAGGCTCGAATATTTCCTGGAAGGTGCAATTCTGGATCTGTCCAGTTACCTGCGAGGTAAATCGGAACCTTGATATCAGAGAGCTTACGTATCCGCTCTAAGACGCCAAAGGCACCGTAGGTCGGGTACTCAGTCGTTGACAACAAGCGAGGATAATCCACTCGGCTGGCCTTTAACTGCTCAGCACTGAGCGACCCATCTTGTGACCCATGTTGATACGGTACGACGATGTTGTTGAACCAATGTGATTGGAAATTATTGCTGTAAATCCCTCCACGACGCGCCGCTTGATAGATGCTGCACGCTGACTCGTACGATACAACACATGTCAAATGGGGTGGCTGCTGCATGGCAGCCCAATAGCCTACCATACCGTAGTAGCTGATGCCAGAAAATGCCACCTTACCAGATGACCAGGTCTGCCCAGCAGCCCATTCAACTATATCGTACAGGTCTCAAGAAAGTAAGCTTGTTGTGCCGTGCGTGATTGGAATACCAGGAATTGATTACCTTGACCTTCAGCATCGGCTTGGATTTTCTCTGATCGTTCCAATCCGAACGGGTCCAATCTGCCTTCGCTACCGCCAATGCCTCGCTCATCGACTCGGAGAAGCGCATAGCCATAGTCCTTGCACTATGCACAGCCCAAGTTAGTAAAGGAAAACATTTACGCAGATTCCACATACCCATATCAATGGCTCGCATAGCTCGAAGCATGCGTCTGGTCCAAGGGGACTGATGTGCTTGTACATCTCTGCGTAAATAGAGGTTTGAGGCAGTCCGAAGGTAGAGGCATGAATGTCTTTTCCATAAGGTCCTAAACTGCAAATAACTGGGACCTTTTCGCCGTTCCTCGAAGCAGAAAAAGGGAGAAAGAGATCAGCACATAGTTTGACACCATCTCGCATGGGGATAAATTCGTGCTTGATACGGGTGTACCCCGCAACATCGCTTGACGATCTCGCATACTGAGTGGGCATTATGAAAGATGAGTTGTGAGGGAAGAAAAGCCTTGTAAGCGTGGTTGAGATATGAACGAACCTGGAAGTGTAGATGAAAAAGGTAAAAAGGTGAAGTGAAAGTGTGGAGATAGGATTCGGTCGAGCAGTGTCCTTAAATACTTCCTGCTAATATCTCTTGTAGTGGTAGGGAGACCTGCGACATCACGCGGAATCTCCGAAATATGAATACAGTGTGAAGTACAAAGGCACAAATATTATTACTGTATTGCCGTGTGTAATAACCATTGCGAGACCTACGCGGAACATCCGCGGCTGACCCACCCCTCATGAAGCCGTCCTCGCCGAAAACACACCGATGAATTGTCCGAACAAACCGAGTAACTAGATCAGTTATCAGTCTCATCGTGTAATGCATGCCGTAACCCAGTGACATAAACGGGAACGTATCGCTGCTATGCATGTCCAGATTTTGTTTTGTACTAAGGTTTGATTCACCAGCTTCACGATGTCAGTTCACGGCGCCGCAATATTCATGCGACATACCAAATTACGACCTTCACGGTTAAACCACGTATACCTAGCGTTTTCACCCCCGAACTACCAACCACATCAGGAACAATATTACGCCTTTCCACAATTGACCTTGCGTCCAAAGCCTGAGTAGATTGACGATATCTATTACATTTATAGGCTCTAGCTTACTAGTTACTCCCTCAACTTGATTATGATATGCTCAAAGAAGTATAAACCGAAGAAAATAATTTAAAAAATCAGAGTGGATGTACGTGATCATTGCATTATGTGATAATAGACCCGAGGCTATGCCCGGGACCTCCGCAATCTAAAACTGTTCGATTGTGTCGCGTCGATCAACACTGTATTCAGGGCGGAAGCAAAGCATTTAAGATTCTGAGTAGTGATTCATTATGTCCAGGATAAGCACGTCTTGATGATTCTGAGCATGAAGGTTACTTTCCCTACTTGGCAAGTATAGCTAGGGAGAGAATATTTTGAACTAGAAATGAGGCCAGAGAACTAACGACTTTACATAACTGGTTAGAAGAAGGGAGAGTGTAGTTGCCTTTCGGACATTCCGGGAACCAGACCGCCCTCATCAGCCTGATGAGAACCCCGCAATCATTATATCAGCTTTACCGAAAACGGACTTTGCTGCTACTGGAGTACATAGAAGCTTGCACCTGCTGACGGACTACTTCAACTAATAACGAGCACTTGCAACCAGACCATTGTTCACAATTTTTGCATGCTTAAGTCCTCTAGCAGATTCATGTGTGTGCACTTTTAAATCTTCGAAGCCTTTAAAGAATTCCTCTTCAGACAAACGCCATGTCCCATCTTAAGCAAATCGTGGCCGTTAGGCGCAAAGCAGGCTTAACTAGGCAAGAGTTCTTCGACTATCATTTCCAAGTACATGGCAACATCAGTACAGCTCCCTCGCCGGCGGAGACACCTTCGTAGGTTCTCTCACTTCTCAACATGCCACAGAAGCGCATACTCATTCCTTGGTGTAGAAGATACTTCCAGACCCACCTCGAAGACGCGGCTTATCACCCTCAAAACTCGAGTCTCGGGGTCAATGCTAATCCTGCGTGGGCTTTCTCTGACGATATCACTGAGCTCTATTACCATTTGATAGAGCACCTTGATCGTGTATTCAAATCGTCGCATGTCAAAGAAAAGGTTGGACCAGATGGCCTCAATTTTTCGGACCTAGGCGCATCTTTACCTGTTACGGTGACGGAGAGAGTTATTCCATTTCAGGGACATGACCCGATTGAGGAACTCGACTCCCGGTTGAGCTCACCGGTAGCTATGTATTTTATAGCTGGCATCAATGGTGACATCGACGACTTGGTGACAGGGTTCACAGAGTGTCTGCAACAGTTCGCCGCAACTCGGGTTCGTGTTCTCATATCGAACGTGCCTGCGGATCTTGCGTCGGACCCAAGTGCCTACTTTGGAAGTGTTCCTGGACGTCCTGTGTTTGACCTTGTCTTCACTATTCATCTTCGCGATAATGACGGAAAATCGGCAGTGAGAAAAGCGCAAAGCCACTTTGAGCAAGCGTTCGCTTCGCGGCTCAATCTTCAGAACACATGGATCGCGTTCGGCCAGCGCGCGCTAATCTCTGACCAGGACGAAGGTATAGAGGTATGTCCAGCGATCCCACAGTCAAATACTTCACGTGTGCTTATTTTTTACAGTTTGACCCTGCCCGGCAACCCCGTCTATAGGTGTACGCGAAATAGTTATGACTTGAAACATACTTAAGTACATAATGCGGATCATTTTTCACTTCCCAACCACCTAAGAGTAAATATAGTACCAATCTCAAATATACCTACTCTTATGCCTTTATATTCTAAATAAAAAGTAAAGCCGGCAATTCTGAAAACAATAATTAATTAATACCTGATATGTGTAGTAAAGTAAAAACCGTGTTGTTGCTAGTCCGTTGAATAACAAACACACTTCATCCGTATGAATGACACATCAGTGTATCATTCTCTTCGCAATATACCTAACCATCAAAAGGGCTATTTCAATTGTTAGTATATACTCATCCTATAGGAAAAGGCTCGCTTTGCGCCACCTTGGAATAGGTTACAGCAGTTAGTCACATAGACATACTTAAAGAGAATGAAATATCACTGTGTTATATGCCAAGCTGAGGCGGAAAGTCTTTCTAAGCCTGACAGTGGGAAAATCATCTCCCCTTTCCAAGTGTTGCACCGCACACTGCTTTTCAAGAAATCACAGATCATCCCGTGCAAATTCGCCTGCCCAAGCACTTCGAATCAGTTCTCGCACTTTGTCTTGGGTGATCTCTCTAGGATTGCTGTATCGAAGATATTACTTAGTAAGATGAATTCTTGCCGGATATCAGAGTAGATTTGACCAGTCGCAGTAGGAAATTAGATAGCTTGAGACTATTTATTTTGCGATAGGGGTATCTCGTGTGTATATTTATAAAGCTGTAAAATGAGATGTTTGCAGAGGAATCTAAACCGTGACGATGGGTTTGTTGAGTTGACAGAGTTCACTTTCTCCGTGATGTTGTCAATGGTCAAATCCTTGAACGGAGGGATAGTAACCTTTGTGGGATCCATTTCGGAAGCTGACGGTTGAGAAGTATTGGGAAAAACTACATGTGAATAGTGATTGGCGGAGCATGGACAGGGAAGGGATCCAAGGTCTTGTTTTAAGATCTTACATGTTTGCTTTGTGGCATAACATAGTCAGTTTCCGACACGCTAAATACTGAAAAATGCCCCCCCAGCTACGGGTTGCTGGCGAGGATTCGACGTCCCACCGATGTTCCGGTGTACCGACCGGCTTTTCCGCGGTGGCGGCTGAAGGTTTACAGGACTTACGCAAGCGGATCCTCCGCGTTCAAAACCGACCGGATCGCCCCTGTCGACGATGCAATTGTAACAAGTAACAATTATGCTAGTCATTATACATATTGAAAGTCTGCTTCCGAAAGGCAGCACCCTAAGATAGCCACAGATCGGGTTCCACCCTCCTATCTCGACTCACCTTTACCAGAAAGGCGAGTTGAGCTACTGATTGTACGCAGTCCAGCCGTCATCCTGTGTACCAATCGTATTTGATCTTAGTGTAGAACCCCCAAGCGTTTCGAGACCAGGCAAAGACGACTGCTGGTCGAAGTCGAAGTCGAAGCCGTCGTTTGGATTCTCGTAGAAAGCGCTATACAACTGCGCCTGGAACTCGCTTAGAGAAATGCATGGAGAAGTGAGGTCATTACAACTGATACTCTCAATAACACTAGCATCTCCAGGTCTGGCTTGGGCGGCGTCTGGCGATACATACGAGACCCCAGCCTCATGGTCCAAGGCTTGAGAATGATTGAAGGATAATGGAGGAGCTGGGGCAGATGGTAACGGCGGCCTTGCATCATTACCAAAACTGCTGCTGCTATCATGAGAAAGAGCGCCTATGCCGTTCGTTGTCTGGTTTGATTTCCATTGATTGAGGTAATGACGTATAACGTCAGCACAACGCTGCGAGGCCTTCAGTTTTATTTGTTCAAAAATTTCAACAGCAAGATTGCACAGCTTCCTATCATCCTCATCCGGCTCTCTATTGACTTGGTGTGAACCTGTCGAAATGTTGGCTTCTTCGGGTTTCCGGGATTGGGTACGACGATAATCGTTCGTGACCTGAGGTAGGATGGCAAGGACCGCTTGAAGACAATAAAAGCAATAATAAGTCCAACGTCGTAGGTGCGGCGCCAATGTCAAGAGCCTATGGATATGGCGAATCATATTCCTAGCGGAATTTAGATAATACAACTTGTGATGTTGGTGTGATGGCTGAACCCTCGGCGCATGCCCATCAGCCGGGTTTTTTGGACTGGGTTCCTGAAACAGAATGATAACAGCGAGGTAGTAATCTTGACGAGGCGTCAGTAGACGGATACTGATAGAGATGTTCCGAGCAGTAGATTTCACTAAGGCGCACTGACGTATTTGAAGACTACTTTGTTGTCTTGATTCCCAAGTGTACAAAGATGTCAAGACATTGCTATCGTTAATATCGCGGTCAGGATCTTTGAAACGAAGGTGCTGCGGCAGCGAGGCTCGCCAATCGTTTAACTCGCAGAGTAGCCTTTTCTGCCGCTCCAATTTCGAGTTGCCCTGCTCGGAAGGCTCTGTGGACTAAAGCGCATCAGTATTAATGAGATCGAGCAGGAGCATATGGGGCTCCATACGAGATCGATAATCTTATTCATAATTTTGGTAATTCCAACTAGTAACGGGATGAACATGTCTTGTTTAGACAGGGGATTGACTTCACCATTCGGTAGAAGCTTGTGAAAATGAGCAACGATACGACTTTGCGAGTATTAGCATGACTTACATGCATTGTTGGATAGTGCATGTTCGTGTCCGACGACCTGAAACACATGGGACGGCCGGAATCGAGGCATAGTTCCACTTCCTGAATATAGATCACCCACCACGTACGTTTGGCTTCTTGGGTATCAATTGGAAGGGAGCTATGTAACGACTCGATATTCAGCCCGTTTGAGAAGGCCAGTCGCGCCGCAATACCATTGAGAATATATGCCACTGAATAAATTGCTTTAGCATACATATCTGACCTTAAAAGTTTGTTCTACCTTACAGTTAGGTCTTATTGCATGTTGAGCGTAAGCACCCTGTCAGATAAGAGTTATAGTGTTATGAGGTGTTTTCAAGGTGAATGTATTTATTAGTACGAACCAGAAGTAGCGAAGCTTGAACTAAGCTCAAGTTACTGGCATTGAGGAGACGGCCAAGCATGCGTTGAGCTCTGGAAAAGTACCATGGGGCCCACGATGAACTGTCTTCTCGTTCGTGCTCATATAGCGCACCGAGAGCAAGGACAGCGTACATGAGACAGACGAATTGTGGTCGCGTTGGATCGTCTTGGGTAGCGATGGAAAGCCGTCCATCGCCCAATAGTTGCCGTAATGACATATATTGTGCTTTGAAAGTTGTAGGATTCAGGATAGGGATGAGGATGTGGATACTCCCAAAGAAACTATTGACGTGTCTATCAGCTATGCTTTCATTCAGAAAGCGGTCACTGCACGGAGCACTAAGTGGCATGACATAGTCGCAGAAGCTAGGTAGCTCATCTAAGACAGGACCTTTGGGGCCTGTATCATGGGCTGGTGTATGTTGATAATTCGCATCAGTTCGGCGTCGGGCGCCCCGCGAGATATGGACATCGTTATCGGGGCCATCTTCCAGTTGCCTCAATCTTTTGCCGAGGCGGGAAGCAATGGTGATTGCTGATGTTTGACCTAGATCCCAAGGGCCGATGAGAATGGCGCTGAATGATTTTGCACCGAGTATAGTTAGACTAACCATAGTACTCAAAACATCCAGTTTCTTGGTTAAACTGCGCAACGCCGCCAGGTCGTCGTTCTACAGGTTGCTGAGACTGCTTCAGGTCTGGCTGCAACACTATGAACGACTATGAGGGATGAAACTCGATATGTGACCAAGGAATACGTACTGTCTCGCGAAATATTGGCCAGAGCGTGACCTTGCTGGATTACCTCTGATTCAATCTTGTCAAGACGCGACAGTACAAGCTCGAGTTTCCTAGCTAAATCGTCAAAATTGCAACCTAACCAAAATATAGTAAAACGGACTCCACAATGGCCTCATTCACGCTGGATACAGTTGACGGGGCACAGGCAAAGATGCAATGCGCGTCCTTGTGAATGCATTGCTGACAAGGTTGGAAGCCATTGCACTTCCGAGGCACAATAGATGTTAGCCGAGTCCATACGCTCTGAGCGTGTGGGGACGAGCTGGGGTAGGACGCTTACTTTGATTCGCTTCTCCCGGCATCTTTCACAAGCCTCGGCAGTCTTTTTGCGAACGGCTTTCACTTTACCCAAATATGTCGTACTCCCATCTTGGTTTGCGTCAGCCATACTGGTAAATCAGGTTGGTCTAATTATTTGGGAGTAAGCTCAAGATATTGTTAACTTCCAAATACAAAAAAAGCACTAGAATACAGGTCTTGCAAAATGAGTTATGAAGTGAAGTGTGAGAAGCGAGGAGCGAGGAGTCGGGACTCGGGAGTGACGAGTGATCAGTGATACTGATCTGCATCATGTCGGAAGAAACCCTTTCCGAGGCCACGACTAACTAACAATGATGATTGGTACCTACACAACTACCCCGCTGCGCCCGGCCCCTCTCATAAAACACGGCACAGTGCAAGGGGGCAGGCTTCAAAAGATTATCCCGATGACAAAGCGGCTAGGTCTATTCGTGCTTGTTGGTACCCAAAATAAGAAGTCTATTAAAGGCTCCGTACAAGGATTAATACCTCTAGGGCAGCTTGGAGCCTATTCATCTTCGAAGGGGTGAGGATCAGTTGAAATAATATCTCCACAGGCAGTGTAGGGACTTGAGAGTTGAGGAATTTCCCCTTCACGTGAATGGAATTATACCGCATACTCTGGACATAAGCATTCGTGGGGCGCCTTGATGCAATCGTGGATAGACCTATCGGTCGATGATGTCGGGTTTGTCATTACCGTGCCGTGTAGGTTGATTGCATCCGCTTCGAAAGAAGCCCGTAGAACTAACCGCCTCCGACTATAACCAAGCAGAAGCCTCGTTCCCAGACAGGTGCCGCTTGTGGTCTCTTCATGTGGTTATGAATGGGTCGCGACTGTCTTAGACCAGATTTGACGCTTAGGTTATTCTTAGGACACTATTACCAGATATTTAGTCATCTCAATCTTGTTGTTGATAGTGTACCTCAGTGGCCGGAATCGTATGAAAAACGGATCCAGAGGCTCCGCCAGCCAATCGCTACTTCCGCGTTGGTGGCAGTCACGTCCTTGACTCTGGTGACCCCAGACCCCACATTCCACACTCCATACTCTCGGGATGTGGACATACCGGGTAGAGTTTCTTATCGGGAGTGGTAGAAGTCCGTATGTTCCGGAGATCGGCTGTAAAATTAGCGCACAGCTTGGGAGATAAAACCTAAGCCACGGCGTCACCTACCTCGTACACCCCTAATTTTTTCTACCATCTAATTGATGTACTCTTCCCAGCGCGACGGGTGCTGCTACTGTCCTTCGTAAAGACTAGGTACCTGCTTTTAGTTAAGACTCGGCATAAAGGGCAGCGTATTAGACTACTATGAATGGAACTTTTCTAGCGTACTTCTAGATCATTCTTTGTATACATCCGGTTTTAAAAAGTTAAGAATAAGTATTAAGAAGTAATTATTAATTTATATTAATAATATCAGTA